>CM061921.1:237612132-237635752 GCA_031002005.1 Vandiemenella viatica | reverse complement strand
CAGTACGATCTTCCGAGGCTACACTATGTCTATAAGATTACACTAATTACATTTTCGATCTTGCACCAATAAATCTAACTTGTATATTTTAATTACCATTGATGTACGTTAAAATAGTCTTCAGTGTAACTGGAAGCTGCAGTACCAACTTTAGTATTTAGGCTATATTCCGGAAACGGCAAAAAAATGCTATTCAGTTGTAAGTTCGACTGCTACACCAATTACGCACATTTATCTGCTAAAAGAAGAATATTCAAACACTACTTTATTAGTTGACAAAAAAGTGTACTTGCCTGCTAGAAGCAACAAGCAGAGGAGCTTCATTATGACAGCAAATGTGTTGCTTGGTCGTAGCTCAGCACTCGAATGAGTCTATCTCCCAGTTCTCACTGTAGAGCGCTTGCGACAGACCGAGAATAACTGCTGATTACTAGGAAAACGTTCCTTCGCAGGAGCTCAGCAGCGTTCACACAAAGGAAGCGTGCTTACTGAAATCATTATTTACACTACTGAGATTCTAAATTCAGTCTACAAATAACAATAGCTAGGTCGCAGCTATTTAGTTAACTATCAGTGACGTCGAAGGTATGCTTCTTGTTTACTTGCTCTCGTATTCAATAGTGCAATAAATCCAGGGTGGGGTTAACGTACATGAACGAAAGGAAATCGACTGTGGCTTTTATGAATAAATCTTACTATTATTCACCTAGACAGAGTTGTAAAATCCAACGGAAAGTGAACTATTAATGGGTCGACAATGAATCGAACATTTCGCGTTACCCCTCGCAATGCAGGTTAATAATTCCTTTAATTGATTTATATCTTCCTATCTTGCGCTGATTTAGCCATCTCAACACATCATTTGCAGCATTTATCCTCAATTATCTGTTTCATGTAAGTACCAGACCAAGCATGGTACATCTTTTTAATATGTAAAGTACATTATATTGGTCAGTAAAATATATTTAAAAAATAATAATTATTGAAATGCAATCTGATTGGCACCGATCTCAGGCCAAGAATGTGGTAGCCGAGAGTTTAGCATACGCGTATGCAAAAAGGTGTGCTCCCAAAGACATTACTGGAAGCGATGCTTATGAATTTCAGCTACATCTACACTACACTAGTAGTGGGAAGGACAATTCCGAGCAAAAACAAAAGAATCTGTCAATGGGTCATTAATCGTGTCAGTCGTCCGGCCACAACCCTACTACTGGAACCCCCCGTAGCGCTGTTGCCAGACTGGTGGATACTTTTCCGCTAACCGACCGTTTGTCCAGCGTTTTGTGGGGCAAATACAAAGGACGCCGCTGATACTAACATATTTTCATTACGTGCTGAGATGTAGTAGCAGTTGCAGAATCCAACCTTGAATCCGGAATGTGTTGCCTTCACAACTCATTATCCCCGTTTTTAATGCTACTGCTTTCAGGACGCAGTTATTTACAACTAATAGATGTTGCTGATCCCGCCCCTCTTTTTCTGCTTCACCAGTGTAACAGAAGTGTTTTTTTTTTTTTTTAGATTTATTGCACGATATTATATCATTTCACCAAGTTTTTATTATAAAAATCATTTTAAATTGATTACATCCTTTTATTCTACGGACTTTTATTAATAAAAATGCTAACACCATTCAAGACGACATTCCCAATCAATTATTAATCTTAATTAAATTCAGATAGCAGAATATTCACCTAATGCGCCATACTACGATCTAATTACGAGTTTAAAAATTATCCTATAAATATGCAATGGATTTTGATTCGAATGAAGGGTCATCAGTTCGAAGTTGGAAAACGGTTTGGCTACTTACAGTAGGTGGGGCGAGACGCACGCACTAAACCGCAACTTCACGATTGATAAGGAGCTGTATTCAAACCTCAGTGACTATATGCAGGAGTTTATATATTTCTTCAGCTGTAGTAAATACTCTTAACTTTAATTTACTCAATATTCCTTGATACGCTAGAGACTATTTTAAACCATGTACGGTCTACAATCGTAATTTACATATCTCTACGACTACACATTTTGTTTTGAAAAACGGTGAAAGAACAAATTTTTTCCCTCCACCGAAAGGAGCGTGCAGTACTCTGAACACACGATAGAATTGAATCATACAAAACCGAAACTTTTCTCGCTGAGCATCATTTATTTTCGAGGGTGCACAATGGCGCCTTCACACACCACATCCTTGTGCTCAGACTGTCGGTGTCCAACCGATCAGTCATAACTTCCTCACATATGCTTCGATAGTAAAACAAACAGCACGAAATAAGTGTCCACAGATACAGTGATACTAGATTAAGGATTATCTCCAGATAATGCCCATCGTACTTCAGCGCCAAGTAAGTGACTTTTCATACGCGGGTATATGGAAGTTATAAATCTATAAGCGAAAATTTCTAAAAGCCATGGATATTTCAACGATCAGAAAAATACCCAGTATTCCATGGCATATGAATAACTCCCATGCCAAGAATGAAACAAAATTTAAAATTCATTCTGATATTTACACATAGTAGAAACTGAGAGATTTCTTTGAGATAATGGTAGGCAGAGTCACCGGTGATTCGACTCGGAGGGCGAATGCCGTGAACCCAGATAATTTGAAAAGTAATCTGAAATGGTATTCAAATACAGTAACTAACAGATGTAATTTATTAGTAGTTGATATTGCAACTTTTGAGATATTAAGTATCCAGTACCTATCAGCAGTTGGTAACATTATTGAAGTCTTCAGGTGGGGTCGAAGAGAATATAATACATCGCAGATCACTTGTCAATCTTTGTCATGACGCTATACCAAGATGAATAATAGTTAGTGCTCGTGTGGTTTAAACGACCTGGTTTGTTTCGCATTACGCCCCTATCGCAACCGGTAATCCCGCCGAGTATAGGAGGCCTACAGTTAAATGTAGAATGTAAACCACTGAAGCTTTCTGGTGTTCTTCACAGTACACAGCAAGCTATGTCAGCGGTGAATGTCGGTTTATGGTCCCTTGAAAATCCTCGCCGGGATTGGATTTCGAACCTGGGACCTTTCGATTTCCCTCCAGACGCTTTTACCACTGAGCCATCAAGCTACTCGGCTGAGTAATGAAATTACAACTTTTTATAAGTTCAAGGTTTTTATTCTTTTTAGATTGTATTATACTGTATGTTTCTGGCGTGCCTAACCAAAGTAAAATTTAATTCAGCTTAAGTTTCTGTCGAACTGATTATTTACTAGCAAGCTAAGAAATAACAAGTGTATTATTGTTGTTACAATTTGTTGCATTAAACTAGTTTGATACGATTAGAAATGAGTTTACTCATAATAATCTATATTAAGTGAAAATAAAATACGTTTCATTCAGTTACGCGCAGAAGTGTGGATCGAAGCCAATAAAGGTAATGTAGGACCTCACATTTTAACTAAAGCTTTTTTTCTTATTGATTAATCAGCTGCATGCAATTCAACCTTCCATTATTCGTTATGCAATATTTCCAATACCATGATGGCGAAATAGTGAACTGATACGCAACTATGACCTGCGGTTCAGATTGTTTTGACGTTTAAGATTCGCGATGGAAATTAGTAGAAGCTGTTTACAGATATTTAAGTAAATGTAATGAATATGGGTTTTCGGGTCAAGTTAATATCGTGATACAGCGAATGTATTATTCCTCGTGCGTTAGACGAGTTTCAATTCACACTGAAGGTGTACGGAAGGTGTGCGGTAAGGAATTCGCCGATGACCTTCCGAAGGATGAAACCTGAAGTCGCCTGGGATGATTTCGGATAGCCAGTGTCTGCTAGGCAAGATGGGAAGCAAACCCCGGCAATTCATGTGCAAGGACACAGTGATTAATGCACCATATCCATAAAAGAAAACTGTTTTACGTGTAAACTTGTTGAAACATAAATTTTCCGAGGATCATTGTGAGGTAATCAAATCTTTGACTTGCTATTTTGTTAGAAGCCAGATGTACTTAGCTATAAGGCTGCAATAACTGTAGACAATTGTGGAAGATATATAGCCAACGTTCCAATGTACAGCAGTGGTAGTGGAGCTGCGGCACCAGAATTCATAGATGATCCAATTTTTTTTCCATTATACACAAACAGTAACTTGAAAGAAATTAATACTTCATTAAGCTACAACAAGAACCGATAGACAGCGTGGCATCAATTCGACCTGAATTCGTTCTAAAACATTACATATCAACGTTCATGACACATCTGTCCACAATCCAACTAGCAGTCTCAAGCAATACTCGTGCAGAGGGTATTTCACCTCTTGCAGCAATTCAGAAGGATTCGGACTGTTGGCTGATGATATATGACAGGGATTGGTATGAAGATCAGTCAAAGCCGATACTCTCTAGATCTATTTACGATGCATCACGTATTATTCAGTCAATTCTCTTCATACTTAGAGTTTGACACGACGCTGCATGTGAGCCAATCGCTGCTCACTTTACTAAAGTTAATCTTCCATGAACCCAATAACTGTTTCACATTCAGACTCCGTCGGAGTTTACATACCCAACAGCGTGCGTGGGCCCTCAAAAATAGTACTAAGCTTTATGTATAATTTCGATCACAAATCGAAGATTTTCTTCTAGTATGCGGATATTTTCAGTAACAGTCACGCCCCCCCGAAGTGCTCTAGTGTTCTCGTGCCAGAGCAGAGTATTACGTGTTATATAGCCGAGTTATGGAATAGTCTTCAATTAATCATAAGACATTTGTTTTGAGCTGAAATTGTAGTGGTTGGACCAGAGATGGAACGCACGTCCTCCGAATGCCAGGCCAAACTATTGGATTGAAGTGTATGTTACGTCAGAGTAACTATATTTAACATATTCACCATCACAGAAAACATCAGTGCGTTTAGTGAGCACGGTGTTAAATCTTAAAAAATATAACAAACTGACATTACGTGTAATGAACTCTTTGCCTTGTAACTTTCGTAATGTAAGCATGGTTTCCAATTTTACCTCGAGTTAGTGATGTTAAACTTAGTATGTAGCAGTCGATAAAGACCAATCAACGTCAATACTGCAATATCCTCTACACACCGGACATATTATCGACAAATAAGTATTATGTGACAAAATTACAGTGTGTGCGGGTTTACTTTTTGCGTTCAGTGTAGCTACGCCTATTAAAATTTAATATTCTTTGTATACCTAATATTCCGTGGAGGATTTTTATTTTGTGCTTGGGAACCACTCTTGTAGTATAAACTCGTAAATTTCCTCCAGATTAGAACCTGTACGTTTAATGAGTCGAGATAACACTGATTCTTTTGTAAATGGTCGACAGTGATTATCGCCTCTGGTAGATTTGTTTTCCTGCCCCAATGCCACAGCTCAACCCTGGTGTGTGGCCATATTTCATGTTATTTTAATGGGACGAAATCTTTGGTGGGTATGTCGGTTGCAAATAATGATTCACTCGTCCTACTTTCAGTCCATGAGTGTAAAAAAATTTATTTGAAAGTACCGTTTAAATTCATTGAATTTTTAAATACATTTCAACTACGCGTTGTCAGTGCTAAGACAAAGTAAACTCCGATTCTAAAAGTGAGGAATATATCTAAAGAATGGTGAAAATCACTAAAAATACCTTAACTCCGCACAACAAACATTTATTCTCCATTATCGTCCGCCTGTGTAAAGTTAAACCCTGTTTTTGATTTTGACAGTGAAAATTTTACAAAATTTTCGAAATTTTTGTAAAAATTGCGTAAATTGATACAAAATAATTGAAACTAGAAAAAATTATATGATTTCCCTCCACATATACGTCATATATCTGTTGCCTTTTGTCACAACATCTTCAACTATAGTCAAAATCTGTAATACCTGTTTTGCCTGGTTTATTCCTCGCATATTTAGAGTCACACTATATGTCAGATTGATTTAGTGCGGGACAGCATTGAACAGTTATTCCATACCACTCTTTCTCCGACAGCACATGGCGTTGACAGACTGATAAATTGCAGAACAGGTAGACATCCATACAGAGGTTTTAACAGGCTTACTCCTCACCAGATGGGCATGATTACCCTTCTCCCAACCAGTCTGCTAGCTCCAGTCTTCAGACATGTCCCCTCTAGTACTATTGTACACGCCGGTTGTGTCCGCTGAACGATGTGAAATCAAAACTACTGACGGTAGGTTTATAGTACAATAACGATTTAGAACTTGCTGTATTACTCTAAAATGTGGGATGCAACACCAAATTATGAAGTATTGAACTTGCTCATCCAGCATTTGGTTAAAAGGTAAAGTACTCCTTTCCCTTTATTGGCTCTAATCCACAATTTGGTACATGACTGCCTGAAACGTACTTTACTTTCACTTAAAATAGATTATGATGGGTAAAATCCTTTCTAATCATATCAAACTAGTTTAATGCAAAAAAAAAATTGTAACAAATACAATACACTTGATATTTCTTAGCTTGATAGTAACTAATCAGTTTTACAGAAACTTATGCTGAATTAAATTTTACTTTTCTTAAGTACGCCAGAAACAAACAGTATAACACAATCTACAAAGAATAAAAACCTTGAACTTATAAAAAGCAGTTATTTCATGACTCAGTGGAATAGCCTGATGTCTCAGCGGTAAATGCGTCTGAAGGGAGATCGAAAGGTCCCAGGTTCGAATCAGTATCCCGGCGGGGATTTTCAAGGGCCCACAAACCGTACTCCACCTCTGACACAGCTTGCTGTGTAACTTGAAATACTCCTGAAAGCTTCAGTGGTTTATATTCTATATTTAACTGCAGGTCTCCTATACCCGGCGGCATTACCTGGTTAGGTTAAGGCGGTTGCGATAGGGACGGAATGTGAAACAAAATAAAACTCTGACACAAGGTCATTAAAACCAAACGAGAATTCACCATAATTCACCTTGGTACAGCGGCATCGACAAAGATTGACAAGAGATCTGCTATAAGTATTATATTAGATTATATATTATATTATCTTTGATCCCACCTGAAGACTGCATATCATTCTTGGTAAACAAATAATGTTCCCAACTGCTGATGGGTACTAGGTACTTAATTTCTCAAAAGTTGCAGTATCAACTACTAATAAATTACAACGCATGTTAGTTAATATATTTGAATACCATTTCAGATTACTGTTAAAAATGTTTGGGTGCATGGCATTCGTCCTCCAAGTCGAATCAGTGGAGACACTGCCTCCCTTTATCTCAAACAAATCTCTCAGTTTCTACCATGCATTAATATCAGAATCAATTTTAAATTTTGTTTCATTCTTGGTATGGAAGTTATTCATATGCCATGAAATACTGGGTATTTTTCTGATCGTTGAAATATTCATGACTTTTAGAAATTAATTAGCTAAAAGCAAGGCTTTATGGTGGCTCGCGAAGTTTTGTTATAAGAAACATTAAAGAAATTAAATAATAATCATAAGAATTTTAATATTTAAACTTCACGAACTATAATCGAAGTCCGTGTTTTTAGTTTGTTGGAAAAAAATTAGGCACATTTATAATAAGATGCAATCTTTAAATATTCAGAATGTCTATTTATTTAATTTGTTTTTGTCTGATACGAGATTTCTGTTTCGAATTTATTCCTGGTTTTTAAATTTTAACTTATTTGAATTTATAATATTACTAATTTTGTGATAAGAAAATCTTCTATTTAATGTATGGCTTCCTAAAATTTTTAGTCTCTATAACCCAACTTATGTTACACTAACAGAAGTTTCTGGCTGTAGTTGATTGTAGAGTATTTCTAATTAGCGGTACTGTAATAGACTTTGCCATGGCCAGCTAACGCTGAAATTCTTATCATCAATACTGGGAATTCGAAATGAGAATGTGACGATACAGAATAACATTTTATGAACATACGGAGATGAAAAAAAATTTCTCTGAGTCACTTTACCGACGGAATTAGTCAAAATTGTAATCTGGGATTTTGGAGACGTGGCCATTATATTTGAAATGCAGAAAGTGTTGTCATGGAGGATTCCGGGTGATTGCATTGTAAAGAATGACCTCTCATTTTATCAAATATTTTATGGGTCTTGTGTTTGGCTTCATTAAACTACCGACCTGCGTGCTTTTTTTTTTTTGTTTCTGTTACGTGGAAACAAATTTCTCCTGTTAGAAAGTTCTCAAAATCTCCATGTAGAGTGTGCTTTAATTTTTATTGTCTTTTTTTTTTACTTATGGCATTACGCCTCGTCGACATCGAAGTCTTTAGAGGCGGGATGGGATTGGGGACAAGGAATGGGAAGAAATATGGACATGGCCCTTTTGAAGGAAGCATCGCGGCATTCGGCTGGAGTGATTTGGGGAAACCATTGAAAACCGAAATCTGGATGCCCGTACGAGGATTCAAACCACCGTCCTCCCGAATGCGAGGCCTGAGCGCTAACCACTCACCAACCACACTTGGTTTTTATTGTCATTAAGCTTTACATGGTTTATCATTAAAATTATACAGTTATTTAAATAACTGATTAAGGAAGGCAGCGGGATTTCGTTGGATAATTACAAAACCACTGCATCTACATTCACGCAAGTCACATTATATTTACAAGGAACATTCAACAACCATACATAATCTTTAATACAACAAAAATCTCTCTTCCTGGAGAATAAATTCTCAGGTAAACATCGAACTCACAAACTACCATTTTGGTGACCAGTTTATTTGAGTATCCCACCGTTATCGTTACGGTGGTAAGTATTTTTATTAAGATCTTCTCTGGTATATATTATATATATACTTAATGGTGCCATGTAATCGTCACACTACAATTCCATACAATGCCAACAGCACACACTTAGAAGCAAGGAATGCAAAACCTCATTAACACACTTCCAATATGCCGCGCTGCACTCTTAACAATAATAGTCTCAAAGCACGTGACGTGGTTAAGTGACGCGGTCGCCTCTGGTTTCTCTCACAAGGAGAGGTCTTCAGTGTGGAAAACGCTATCGTAGAACGAATATGTCAGAAAAATAGTACGTCACCTCTGGTTTCTTGCCCTAATGTAGTTCTCCCTGGTGGACCTCCGTTTAAAAGAAATTGGGGAATTAAAAAGTATAAAAATTGTGTCTAAATGAGTTATACATCTACGGAATACAATTAGTTAATAACGTCTGCTTAACCGTTCATCTTGAGGCGGTATGTTCCTGAACGGATGGTAACGCTTTTACTGTGCAAGTAACATTTCCATATTCATTTGAGAAGTCTTGATCATAAACCGCCGTACAACGTGACCTCTCCACGAATCAACCAACAAAAACAAAAACAAAATTCTTCATTAATAACATATGGTTTAGCGACCAAATCCAAAAATTTTGTATACAGTTCTTTCATCAACATTCCCGATTTGGAACAGGTAACAATAACTTTTCCATACTCCAGCTCCAATAGTCGAATTTCTCCACGTATCCTTGGACCAAACTGGTTGCCTGGTTCCTGAGTACAAAGGTATATGTGTGGTATCAATTCTTCGAATAGTGTAAAACCATACTGTGCCATGTGTGAATGATTCATTTTTGCCAACTTCTGCTTTCGCACGAGCACAGTCTTAGATCCTTTGAATTCCAGAGTGCGATTATAAGCATATTCATAGGCACAACGAATTTGATCAGTATTAATTTTTTATTTGATATTATGAATTTAGAAATGTTAACGAAATATGCTTTCTTACATCAATAATAATTACTGTGTGTGACAGTGGAAGGATATCCATCACAAAATGTTCTTGGTGTGCACATAATTTGTGTTTCAAATGTTTTATATCATCCAGACATTTGCGTATTTCTCAAATGAAAATAAATAATTTAGAGAATTTGTTTCAAAACAAATTTTTAATGTTACAAGATGGAATAGCAATACAAATAGAAAAAAAATATTTCGCGGGTCATGAGATCGAACCTATAATCCTCCGCTCAGGAACACACCGCATCAACACGCATATCTATACCAACGTAATTAGCAATTCCTCCTCCTTAGCGGTATAACTCATTTAGACACAATTTTTATACTTTTTAATCCCCGATTTCTCTTAAATGGAGGCCCACCAGGCAGAACTAATTTAGGGCCAGAAACAAGAGGTGACGTAATATTTTTTTGAGATGTTCGTTCAACGACAGCGATTTCCACACTGAAGACCTCTCCCAGTCAGCATGCACGAACAAAAATAATTTTAATTTATTTGTTTTTTGTAAAAATAATGATTGATGGCACATCTAGAAATGACTTTGAATTAGTATTTTCAATTTCACGTCTTTATGTGGAGCAGTTTTTTCAAATGTGTACCACAAGGTGTGCACAAATCGTCATCTAGTGTATGAGCTCGCCTCGCTCGCCCTATCAAAGCATATGTGATGAGGTTATGACTGATCAATTGAACACCGACATTCTGAGTGTTTGCACGAACAAGGATGTGGTGTGTGAAGGCACCCTCGAAAATAAATGACGCTCAGCAAGAAAACATTCGGTTTTGAATAAGTCCATTCCATTGTGTGTTCAGAGTACTGCACGAACCTTTGGTTTGGTCGAGGAAATTTATTCGTTGACTGTTTCTAAAAATAAAAGGTGTAGTCGTACAGATCTGTAAATAACGATTATAGAACGTATGCGGTTTATAAATGTATGTTGTGGATTAAGGGGCATAGAGTGAAAAAAAATTAGAAATTATTTGACGCAACTGACAAAATATTTAAAACCCCACAGAGTGTCGCTGAGCTTTGAATACAGCTGTCTATCTATCGCGAAGTCACGCTGTACTAAGTTGGTCTTGTTCTGCCTACTACAGTATATAGCAATCACTAATTGAAAGGATAACACCAATGCAACTGTTTAATTTGTTAACTGATGTGTGGTACGCGTTTCACCTCTCATCAAGGCATCGTTAGCGACGCATCTGCATTAAAGTTTTATATTCAGTTTTACAGATACTTTAAATTATATTAGGCCTATTACATGATTATGAACATGAAATATACTATGGATAATTTAATTTACCATTTACGTTGGTTAGCTACGGTATGCAGCTGTGCATCACCGCTTATTACCCAAAGCTTGTTCGGATTGCATTAAAATATTTACTATTATGCAGACTGATAATTTGAAACGGTGCGCTTTCTCATCACTCGGTTGTATGCTGTGGCCATCTTGTTTGCTTATGTGGAGTCACGTGTTGACAGCGCATATTTTGAAAGTGCGTGAATACGTGATGATTCTGTTACTCCATTTTATACTTACATGTGATGTATACTGATCAGCTAGAACATTATTTTTTAATTTAACTGGAATGGAGCGCACGCTCCAATGGCAATTTCCCCACATACCCACTTTCTCCCTTTCCTACACCCTCCTTCATTTGACCTCTACAAATTTCAATTTTAAATTCTTTCATAATTTTTGGTAAATTATTCATCATTTCTCTTGGTAACTTATTCCAATCCCCGACCCCCTTATCGAAAAAAGAGAACCTTCCTACACCCTTGTGCCTGAAATCAGCTTCTGGTCGTGGTCATCTTTTCCCTTCTATGCATTACTGTCAATTCTTACACAAATATCTTTCCATGTTTCATAACCAATATACCCCTTGTACTCTCCCATGACCCTCTTCATACTCCACCTGTCTTCCAATGAGACCTGCAAAGGAACCAACAGATCCAAAAAACTTCCGACCAGTTTCACTCCTTTGTCATTTATACAAAGTCTTGGATAGATTGATCCTCAATCGTATCTCAGAGTGCATTGACAAAATGCTTATAAAGGAACAGGCTGGTTTTCGACCTGGTAGGTCATGCTGCGGCCAAATTCTTAACCTCACACAGTATATAGAGGATGGGTATGAAAGAGGACAGGTTACAGGTGTGGCATTCATCGATCTCACAGCGGCGTATGATACAGTCAACCACAAAATTTTCATAAGTAAGGTATATTCCATCACAAAAGACTACCATCTTACACAAGTCATCCAGTGTTTACTACGAAACAGAAGGTTTTACGTCAGCCTCCACAGTAAAAAGAGTCGATGGAGAACTCAGAAGAATGGCCTCCCTCAGGGTAGTGTGATTGATCTTTCACATTCAAAACCCATTGTGAGGATCTGAAACTCAAAGTATCTGCCCGGAACAGCATCATCCGGAAACTTACAAGTACCTCCTGGGGAGCACATCCAAATGTGCTTCGTACATCTGCACTGGCACTTAGTTTCTCTGCAGCATATAACAAGACTATATTGTTCTATTCAACCTTACCAGGCAAGCCAGGTTATAAACTGCCGGTCATTCCTTTCATTTAATTCGGCAGTTGTTGCATATTAATGTAATGCATTAAAGTGAAATTAATATTTACTAAACCAAGAAAAACCACACATATATAGAACACCATCAACATGAGACATTTATTCAAACTCATATATCCAAAAAAAATAACACAACCTCTCGTAAACTTAACACACTCCTTGCTTGCTTTTGTCTTACTGCCATTACCTCTCTCATACCAGAGACAATATTACTTATATTACTCTTTGGCAGCGCCCGCTGACCAAAGATAATTGTCACTTAATGTCAACACTTAGAATCCAGTCTTAGCGTATATGCTACACCTGCCCCCACTTCGAGGCAGATTAATAAATTTAGCACAATTTTTAATTTGCCGAGAAGTTATTGAACTACACAATGGATGACAACATTTTCTCCTTGAATACAATGTCCAACAGTTCTCAAATTTAGTTTGCAATGGCCTTATTTTTTCCACATTATGCTAATAATTTCGATTCAAAATCCAAAGTATTTTTACAGTCTATATCAGTTCACTATTTAAATTTTTGCTTGTCACTAAATCTGGCATAGCGTCCAATTCTATTATTGTTCGTTCCCCTGACACGTACACTAAGTTCAGATTAAACATGCTTAAATTTCAATCTTAACCATTACATTTATCATGCTACTTTTTTCATCACAACAAGGCGTTAACAATAACATTACATATTACTATGAACCATTGGATTGCTTTTCATGTTTCTTTTATGATACTATTCTGTTTTAAGATCAATACAATATTACTTTGACAATTACTTAACATTTTATCTTTTCAGTCCTTTGTTCTATACAATTTTAAATCGATCACATTTCTTAATCCTAATATTTTATTAGATTTGGCATAAGCAAGCAAATAGGCGCTCGCATTTGGCTTAACAACAATCTTAAAAGGTCCGTGATATATTTTAAAGAATTTTTTAATCTCTGCATTTATTTCGCAAGAATTTTGTCTAGTTTTCACCAAAAATAAATTCTACAAACGAATCGATAATGGAAATACTTGCCCCCGATAAGCTTCTTGCATACACGTAGTTCTACCGTAGCTTTTTCTTCCGCCTCTTCCAATTCCTTTCTGCCGCTTTTTCATATTCTTCCAATCCTTCATGTAATTTCTTTCTTGTTTTCCAGTTTTCCTTTTCATGAGACCATTCAACTACTTCTCTTGTACTTATATCAGGTGGGTACTCTTTTCTCAAATAATTTGAAGTAATTCGGTGTCGGCCGTCATCGATTGTGTCCTGAAACAATACTTCCATCGATCCCTTCTCATCTTTCCTGTCAAAAGAAACATATGTAGCGGCTTCTGTATTACCGTGCCGGAAAAATACATTCGTTCTTTTATTGCTACCTGGACCTGGTACAATATTCTTTTCTTCGGTTCCCATCTGCAATACATTTTCATCTTTTTCTTCGTCATACCTCCTTATGAAAAACATTCTTATTCCACTTTCATCATTTTCTTCATATTCATTCTCACTACTTCTGCATTCGTACTCTTCTCCCATAGATGCTAGGAACATTTTCACTTGCTTCACATTCGTTAATACTTAACGGTATCTTGCTATCATTATCTGCTAATTCTTCTTCCTGGAATGTATCTTTTAACGACTCTTTTCGTGCTTCTGCTATACTCATTTTTTCTTCAATAGCTTCTACATAACTTCGTACTTGGCCTTCCAAAATTTCTTCCATTTTATTTTCCACATTTTTCTGACTTTCTTCTATTTTTTTATTTAATGACACTTCTACAGTTTCAACAATAGTTTTCTCCTTTTCTTCCATATAGTGATCCATTAAAACAACGACATCTTGCTCCATAACTTTCTTGATTTCAATGGTATCTTCCCTCATTGTTTTCAGTTCTTTTTCTGACTCCTTCTCCACCTTCAAATTTCTTCCAGACACACTTACTATCAATTCTTCTGTCCTTTTAATATGCTGATTAATACTATCCGTAATCCTTTTCTCAGATTCTTGACTACTTTGTATAACTTGCGTGATTTTTTCATTAATTATTCCGATGTCTTGTCTGGTTTTTTCTTGGCTCTGTTCAAATGTTTGTCTGGTTTTTTCTTGGCTCTGTTCAAATCTTCGGATGTCTTGTCTGGTTTTTTCTTGGCTCTCTTCAAATCTTCGGATGTCTTGTCTGGTTTTTTCTTGGCTCTGTTCAAATCCTCGGATGGCATTTAATATCAATTCAAGGTCCATACTCTTTAGGTCTGTACTCTTTTCGGCACTCATTCTAGCAAATTTCATACAATTATTATATATAATACATATATTACAAGCAACAACAAAAGTTTTACTACTCAGGAGAGCCAATCCCCACAGCAAAAATCACTGCTTCATATTTAACTTCTTTACTATACACTACTCACTCCTTATCAAAATAATAAATGATTTACTACTGAAGAAAGACAGTCTCAATAACAATCACTGTTCAGTTTCAAGTTCTTTACTGTACGTCATTCACTCAGTGTTCAAATTTTAATTACTTTTCTTTTCTTTTTTCTTTATATGTCTGATGATTACTGCCACCTCAGAACTTATAACTAGAATGTTCTCTACTTGCCGCGCTGCGTAGAATGAAAATCTGGAACTCGCCGCTGCCACTGCGTCATCAGAAGTCCAGTCGTTTAGGGTGCTATGCTCATTTGTAGTAATTAACACCCGTAAATTCTGGTCCAGGGTCGCCAAATATAACAAGGCTATATTGTTCTATTCAACCTTACCAGTCAAGCCAGGTTATAAACTGCCGGTCATTCCTTTTATTTAATTCGGCAGTTGTTGCATATTAATGTAATGCATTAAAGTGAAATTAATATTTACTAAACCAAGAAAAACCACACATATATAGAACACCATCAACATGAGACATTTATTCAAACTCATATATCCAAAAAAATAACACAACCTCTCGTAAACTTAACACACTCCTTGCTTGCTTTTGTCTTACTGCATTACCTCTCTCATACCAGAGACAATATTACTTATATTACTCTTTGGCAGCGCCCGCTGACCAAAGATAATTGTCACTTAATGTCAACACTTAGAATCCAGTCTTAGCGTATATGCTACAAGCAGAATACTCAGCACCAGTTTGGCAAAACTCTGCACATGCTAAGCAGGTTGATATAGCATTGAATGATACTGGTCGCATTGCAACAGGTTGCCTAAAACCAACTCCTATTAGTAAAATATAGCAAATCATAGGTATAGCACCACCTGACATTCGTAGGAAAACAGCTGCAGAGAGGGAGAAGAGGAAACATGAAACAGACACCCTTTTTTTGGACACGAACCTCAACCCACAAGGCTGAGGTCAAGGAAGAGCTTCGTACAATCAACTACAGCCATAACATCTTCTACTGGAGCACGCCGTCTAGAACTATGGCGAAATTCTTGCCTGAAGAACAGTGAAGGAACATCAAAGAGGCACCGGCTGCGGGGTGTAATCAGCCATATGCTATATGAAAGGCTCTAAACAGATTAAGAACTGAAGTGTCCCGATGTAGATATAATATAAAAAAATTGGGGTACACTACTGACAACGATCCATGTGAATGTGGTGAGCTTCAGAACCCACAACATCTTCTGATATGCAGGAATCTCCCTGAAACCTGCAATTTGGACGACCTTTATAGGGCAAACGAGAAGGCCATCAAGATTGCGGAATTCTGGTCACATTCGATTTAATTGTGTTTATAGTTTAATATTAATTAATCAATGTCATTTTTTTTCAACTTGTAATGTTATGTCCTGGACACGAGAAATAAATAAATAAATCATATCTGTTACTGTTTGTGTTCTCCGGTAATTTCCAGAAACAAATCTAGCAGCACTTTTTTGCACCCTCACCAACTTCTGTGTTTGATACTCAAACTGTGGGTCTCAAACTACACTACCATATTCAAGTAATAGTCTGACCAAAATTTTGTAACCCAGTTCCTTTACTTCTCTCATACATCCACTCATCGCTCTTAGCAACAAGAGCAGAATATTTAAATCTTTTCATACTACCTGTCCAAATTACCCTACCCAGTTATACTTGTTATCAAATATAATTCTAAGATATTTACATTTCAGTTCTTAATCAAGCATTTCTTTCTCCACCTTATAATCATAATAAATCTCTAGTTTGTGTATCTAATAAACTGACTCTTCTTTGCATTTATCTTCATCCTACGATTACCAACCTATCTAGATATCCTGTCCACCCTGTAGCAGTTTATGGTCCTATATTTGTGGCGATATGTGGATCATATTTTATGCCTCATCAATGAATCAGATAAAACAATAAATTAATTAAGCCAAGACACAAATTATGCACAAAGATATCACATTCTCAATAAATAATAAAAACAAAGTAAAACTTAATTTTTTGGACCTCACCATTACAAAACATGCAAACAAACACTCATTCCAGATATACAGAAAATCTACAGCAACAGACCAGAAAATACATTCCACATCAAACTACCCATATAATAACAAACAAGCTGCATTACGTTTCATGCTAAACAGATTAAACACAATCCCACAAACAAAGAACAACTACCAAATAAAAACTCAACACAATAAATGAAATAGCAACAAAAAATGATATGAACCACAGACAGTTGACGCAATAAACATTAAAATCATAAATCAAATGATAAAAGAACAAAAAATAAACAACACAACCAAACTTCAACCACATAGTTCCTACCAGAAAATCACATCAACAACACGGACTGTTTGAACAAACACACAAGACACTGAAAATAAGAGGAAATGGTATCCAAGGACATATTCTAACAAATACACTTATCGAATCACAAACATTTTCAAAAAACAAGGCATCGACATTTCACTGTGAACTGATAACTTAGTGAAAAAAAACAAATAAAACCCCAATCAGACACAAACAAATACCACAATTCAGATATTTACCAATTCAAATGTTTAAATGAGAGCCAATAGGCAAACACAAAAACTTTTCCAAATCAGATATAAGGAACACATGAGAGCACCAAAATACAGTAACCGTTTCACATTCGCCGAATACCTGATAGAAAATGACCATTCTGCAACAAACATAAACACAGACATACAAATTCTTATTATCAACTACAGATACAATACACTCATTATAGAGGAAAATTTCTGTATATAGAAAGTAAAAAATGAAGGCAAACATGTAGTAAATGACCAGGTAAATCTTAAAAACCAAATTTTATTCAAGCTAATCCATACAAACTCCACAGACAAAACAAAATAAACACAAAAAATGTACTAATCTAACACACACATATATATTGTATATAAATATAAAACAGACTAACAGAATCGTCTCATATTTACGCGCGTTCAAAACTGGCACTATCAATATGAGGAACCACATAAATAAACAAGATGCCCGCTGCAAACAAACAAGTGACGAGAATGCGCACCGTTTCAATTTATTAGTCTGCAAAAATGTAAATATTATGATGCAATCAGAGCATGCTTTGGGTAATAAGTGGAGATACGCAGTTGCATACCGTAACTAACCAATGTAAATGGTAAGTGAAATTAACCATAAAAATAATTTATGTTCATAATCATGTAAAAATATTATTTAAAATGTCTATAAAACTGTATATAAAACTTATACACAGACTCGTTGCTGACGGTGCACTTATGAAAGGTGAGACGCGTACGACACAACAATAAACAAATCAAACAGTTGCACTGACGTTATCGTTTCAATTAGTAATTGACTAAGAAACTGCAGAAAAAATGGCCTGCAACAACATTGCATTAATAAATAGTATCCCACGGGATCGCCAAGTTTGAATCAACGACCATAGCATTCGAATGAAAACCCATTGCAGATATATAGAATAATTTTTAAACTGTTAATTAGATGGTAGTGTTGCATTAGGTGAATTCTCTGCTTTATGTATTTAACTAAGACTAATAAGAGCTTGTGAATGTCGTCTGGAGTAGTGTTTTATAATAAGAACTGGCTGATATATAATATCGTGTAATAAAGCTCAACACTTCTGTTACACTGGTCAAGCAAAAAAAAAAAAAAAAAAAAAAGAGAAAAATTGGGGTGAAATCGGTAGCACCTGTTAGCGGTAAATAACAGCGGCCAGGAATTAATTTGTTACCTTGAGCGAGCAAAAAAAGGGTTAGAGATGAGTGATTGCTAACCTTCCTGACATATTCTTTTGTTTCCCTCGAAATTGCCCTTCCCACACTGTTTACGCTTTAGCTACTTCAATATGTGGCATAACAATCGAATTGCAAAATTTCGCCTTAATCTTGCTCTGAGGTCAAACTCAATTTACAAATTGTTGTTGGATTAATATGTCAATTATAGTTACAGTTCTATAAAATAACGAAGAGCCATAATGATAACCGTTGAAAATAACAATATGTAAATCTGCCGTTACATACCATTAAAATTTCCACAAATAAGTATTAATTTTATGTTGGACTTGATTCACGCAAAAACTATTTATCAAATTTTGGTTGGGTTTCTATTAATGTGTAACCCGTGGAACAGCGAGTAAATTGTTTTTGCTTCATTTTGATATGAACTCGAAAAACTGTGAAATTTAAGATAATTTTTCGTTGAACGCAATTGACGTATAAACTATTGGTGACATTTAGATGTGGTTTCCATTAGTAAATATTCCGTGGTCCCGCTAGTAAAAAAGGTTATGTTTCATTTTGTTGTAACATGGAAAAACTGGTAAATCCGTGTAGAAATATAATAAAACTATTGTAGGATCATTTAAGATATTGTTAAAAATGTGTTTGAAATTAGGATTTTGATGGGGTATTGAATAATGTAGAACCACTGGTCCCGATGCAAAAATATAGTCCGACTTTGATGGGCAGTTAGAAAGCTAAGAAATTTGAGATTAAATTTCCTTCAAATTGTTATCCACATTATACGCGATTCATGCAAAAACGTCGGATTCTGAGTGATTCGAATAATCTACAGAGCATGGTAACGGGGATATAATTAGGTAGATATATTTCATTTATATGCGAAGTCGGACAGCTGAGAAAGTGAAGATAAAATTGCTCATAAGTTTGCGTTTATTTTTCGTTTAACATGATTCACGTAAGAACTACTGCTTCAATTTTGATTGGGTTTCAAATAATGCTCAGGCAGCGGCTTCATGGGCAAAATGGTGTAGGTTTTGCATTGATGCGACGTCGCAGCACAGATAAATTTAAATAATGAGTAGGATAATTAGTATCATCTCGTTGAAACAGGAGATAAAATTACAATGGGGTTTCGTACAATTTACAGCCCATTATACCACGAGTTCTCTAATGTATGTTTTATTCTGACGTGACTTCAAAATGCTGAGAAATTAGTTAAAAGTGTCCACAAATTAAACACATTAAAATGTAATTTACTTCACACTGCCGAAGTTATTATCGTGATTTCAGCCAACAAGCTGCAACATATTATTCGTTTATTCTAGAAATCCTTCATGCAGAAAGAATTTATGTTTGGTGAGTCCACAGAGGACGTGAATCATGTAACTCTTGATGTTGATCTAAGAGAAAAGTCCGTACATTAAAAGGCGACGCGTACGAAGTAGCTGGAAATGTCTCGTAGAAACATAAAACTATGAATGACTATTTGACCGAAAGACAAAGTAACAAACCAAGCGTAATGGCTGAGTGGTTACGCCATCCAGGTTGGTATTTTCCATGGTTTTCATAAATCATTCAATGTGAATGTCGAGATGATTCTTTCAAAAGGCCATGGCAGAATTCCTTAACTTCCCTGCCCCCAATCCTTTTCCACCTTTATTGACCTCAATTTCTTTTCGAAGAAGCGTAAATCCATAAGCAAAACAAAACAAAAAAGACTATCTTTTTCTAAGGTCGAGAAAGGATTTATACAATTAACGGGACAGAAATCGACATTAGCTTTTTAAATGAACCTCGAGTGATTTAGCAATCGTCAAATTAAATGCCTGTGGTAACATGGTTGCTCCAGAATGACAGAACCGAAGATTACTGGTTATTAATCAAGCTCGATGAAGAAAAGAAAAAAATAATATATCTCTATCTAATCTCAGGTTGATACCACAACATTCGATGTAATTGACCCCTCTGAGGTGGCCTGAGCGTGAATTTGGCACTCGATGAATCCTTCTCAACTATATTTAGATTATTCACCTTGCCTTTAAAGAGATAGATTTGAGAGGATCAGTCTATATCAAAATTGCATTTGCCAAGTAAAATGATGACAGAATTTTTAGTTTTATTAGCAATTCTGAAAATGATTATTGCCAGCTAATATTGCAAAATAATTCACGAAAAATTATGATGCATCTGACATGTTCCTACTTTTATTTGCGCCAAAGGACGGGATCGGTCGATGTACATGACTGATTGGTGAATATCGGCTGAGGGGATTCTGGTACAAAAGTACAATATACGTGTGAGGACCCAATTTTGCACTACTTGTACTACAGTGATTGACGACTCGGCTGCATAGTCCGAAGAAGGACACCAGTTTTGCATGAACTGATTCACCAGGATTTAGAAGATTTTGGGCTTCTCCGTCCTCCCTTTGTTGCTGGAAGGATATGATGTATACTCACCAGCGGGTATAGATCAGGGAGATATACAAATACCCTCCGTCGTAGTTTTTATATGTGACTCCACTAGTAAAGGCTCCTGACGAGTGTCACACTGAGGGAGGAGACTGCTGTAGAACATGGCATGTCCTACTCGTGATCTAAAGAGGTTTCTGGAATCTTCGGACGTCAACGCTTCCTCCTACGTCCGTGGTTTTCCGAGCTGATAGAGATGTGCTAGCGTCACGGCCATTCTTTCGTCTGCAGGAGTATGGCTTTCAGCCTTAGTGTGAAGGAAGCCTGACAAAATTGGATGTGTAGAGGGTCCAACACGGATCTCTGCTTGTGGCAAGTCTGGTATCCCAGCCAGACGAATTCACATGCCCACCAGAGGACATGGAGGTGGACATCTGATAGGCGGCGCTGCCAACAACAGCACTAGCGCCACTATACTTCAGAGATTTCGAAACGGCCAATCACACGCAACGTGGCTGATATAAATACCATCACGCTGCACTGTCTAAACCAGCACAGTGGTCCCTGCAGCTAAGTTTGTTGTCGTCTCACCATACCCCTCATATTAGACTTCGGTTGTGCGTGTCTTCTATCTCCATTAGGTTTCCTCTTTGGTACTCAGTGGTTCTTCTCGTGGACTCTGATCGTGCGCGTCTCCGATCGGTTTGCTCTTGCTCACAGGGCATCTACTCGTGGACTGTGATTGTGCGCTTCGCTGTTCTTCTCTCGGTTACACGAGATCGCTCTATCCGCGGCTGGCTTGTCTCGTCTCCAGCCGACATCCGGTACGACCGTGTCGACCTCTGCGGCAGGCGTGCGGATACAGCAAGTTGACGACGAGGAAAAAGGTAAACAGCAGTTACCATGGACATGGTGATTCACCTTCCGGAGCAACAACAGCAGCAGACAGCGATGCTACAGCAAACGCTCAGTTAATAGTCGATAAACTGTTAGCGCAGGAGGCTAAATCAGTCCAGGCCTCGGAAAAATAGCACAATCGTCCCCTAGCTTTTCCACTATTTAATGACGCCAAGGAAGACTGGGATACGTATTTGCATCGTCGTAAACAGCATATCACGGCGTTCCAGGTTATGAAGGATGCCTTACAGCACTCGTTGTTTCTGTCGTGGGCATCACCCGACACGTTTTTCCTCTTTTGAAAATTGACCCCATTATCGGATCTAGTCGCCCTCACATTCATATAAATGTGCACACTTTTAACTAATTACTACTCTCAAGATAAAACGTGGTGGCCTCCCGCCTGGAGTTCCATCAGTATCATAAACAACCAGGTCAATCATAACCGGTCGTGGGCGACGAATCTACAAAGCCTCAGCCGCAAATGTTGACTTCACTTGTACAAACTCAGAGTGCAAGTCCTCGTATGCGGACTTCCTGATTCGCGACGTTGTTGTACAGCTAGGTCCAAACCTAGATGTGCTCACAACGGCACTGAAACTGGATAACCGATCACTGGAGGACATTCTACGCATCGCGCAGTATTATGTAATTGCTAAGGCTGTGAACGAGCGCCTTATGGCACGACCCCAAAGAAGATGTTACTTGTTTTAGCTGGTGCAAAAGATCTAAAGTCGGCCCCGGAAGTCTCTCCACTCGTCCGCGTGACGTCACAGTTTTAAGTTCTTTGCCTGGCGGGAAATTCGAATGGACCAATCAGCGTTCAAGGTCGTATGACGTCACAAGATGGCAGATCGTTAGTTCATTTGGTGGCCGCTAGAGGTAGCACCGGTCGGGCTTGCGCAAAATGGCGGCCAAGGTCGTATGACTAGATGGCAGCACAAACCTCAATCTGCGCAGACATTCCATGATCGCGTGACGTCACAGCCTCTCTACAGAAACCCTAGCGCATAAATGCCATTACACCAGCCATATCGCCCTCAGTCCCCGGTCGACGCTCGTCAAGTGCAGTTCACTATGGCTAGTGAGGTTCTCCTGTTTTCAACATGCTACAAGTTAAACAGCAGTGACACCAAGCGGATCACTGTTGGTTTGTCACCTAAATTGGAATTTAATCCAGTACTTGTACTCGAAAAAGTTGGGTACAATAAAAGTCACTCTCACACATGAAGAGTGGGATGTACTGAGACAGCTGGTCTATACAATTGGTGGCTTTTTCATCAACACTGAGCATCTGCAAACGAGTGTCTCACTCGGCAACCACACCATCTTGTCCCGAGACGTGGCTGGAGCGAAAACTATATGGTTTTACAACAATGCTGTGCCTGCCTATGGTGTGTTTCTCGGCGAATCAACATGGGCAACATGGTGCGACGCCCTGCCAGCAGTGACCGGCGCCATCAATACCATGAAGCCCTGGAGTTATCAAGTTAGCAAGTACTACAACGAGTTTGTGAATACGTTATCAGTGAAAGTGATTCGTGACTACCCCCGTTGTTCTGTGAATGGGCTGATAGATTTGCATTTTGATAAGTGTACATGTCAATAAAGTGTCATACAGCCCCTGTTCAACACTAGTCTATGAACGTTTA
Source organism: Vandiemenella viatica (assembly GCA_031002005.1). Classification (NCBI taxonomy): domain Eukaryota; kingdom Metazoa; phylum Arthropoda; class Insecta; order Orthoptera; family Morabidae; genus Vandiemenella; species Vandiemenella viatica. The sequence continues at coordinate 237,612,303 of CM061921.1, read as the reverse complement.
AAGTTAGAAATTAAAGCATATAAAAACTGATAGTGTATGACTATGTTAAATGCAAAGTTGAACAAGATTTAAAAGGAACTGATGTATTTAGCAGAGGTGGTGATGACGTATGCCATAATAATTAGTGTCGCAAGCCATCCCTCAGTCCACAGTTCTACAATTGACTTTTTG
>CM061921.1:237412025-237611132 GCA_031002005.1 Vandiemenella viatica | reverse complement strand
GTTGCATATAGAAAGATCAAACAGAATTTTGGAGACTGAAGAAAAGGGGTACGAACATTAAAGCTGCCGATGGGAAACCGCTTTTAAGCTTAGAAGATAGAGCTAACCGATGGAAGGAATACAGGGTGATTCAAAATGACTATCGGGGTTTCATGAATTTTGTACCTTCTGTGTACTAAACATACAAGGCTTATTGCACTCTAGATTTTCACGTGTGTCAGTCAGTTACCGTTGTCCAACGGCACTTTCGATTTTTTTTTATGAAGGATGCACCTTCAGACAATTCCATTCGGAGGTGGTATGCGCAGTTCGTGGTGAAGGGCTGCTTATGCAAAGGGAAAAGCAGTGGGCGTCATTCTGTGTCGGAAGTCGACGTGAACCGCGTCAGAGAAGCTTATCAACGTAGCCCGCGGAAATCAACAAGAAGAGGCAGCAGAGAACTGAACATTCCGCAAAACACAGTTTGGCGCTTGCTACGAAAACGCCTAAAAATGAAAGCCTATCGCCTAGGGCTGCTTCAGGCTTTAACACCTGACGACCATCGCAAACGTCTCACGTTTTGCAACATTATGCAAGAAAAAACGGAAGAAGATGGGTTTTGTAAATAAACTCATCTTTAGTGATGAAGCGAACTTTAACTTGTGCGGGAAAGTTAACAAGCATAATGTGCGGATTTGGGGGGTAGAAAACCCCAGTGCTTTTATTGATTACCAGCGTGATTCTCCAGAAGTGTGTTTGTTCGCTGCTGTTTCCAAGGCGAAAGTGTACAGCCCGTTCTTCTTCAATTAACAGACAGTAACAGGACTAACTTACCTCGATATGGTCTCTTACTGGTTGCTGTTTCAGATGAAAGTGGTGAATGATCTCATATTCCAACAAGATGGTGATCCACATCATTTCCATCGGGAGGTCAGAACATTTCTCAACGAACAATTGCCGCAGAGATGGAGAGGACGCAGAGCCGACAGTGACCAAATGCTCATGGCTTGGCCACCTCGTTCACCAGATTTAATCCCATGTGATTTTTTTCTGTGGAGTTACGTCAAGGAATAAGTTTATCTTCCTCCTCTACCTGCGACTATCCGGCAACTGAGAGAACGGATCAGGGTCGCCTTTCTAAACACTTCTGATGACATGCTGCGTCGCGTGTGGGATGAAATGGATTATCGCATAGATGTGTGCAGAGTGACACAAGGCGCACATATCGAACATTTGCAAGGGATGTGAAAACCTTGATGAGTTTCTTTACACATCTAAATAAGTTTCAAATTCGTATCTCAATTGTGCTAAGTGTAGGAATTTTTTGAAACCCCGACAATCATTTTGAATCACCCTGTAAATTGCGAAACTGTATGTTGGGGACGACTTGAACAATATTGTTATAGAAAAGGAAAGCGATGTCGACATTGATGACTTAGGAGGTCCTGTTTTGAGGACAGAATTTAACAAAGCCCTGAATGACTTGAAAGGAAATAAGGCAGTTGGGATTGATGAGATCCATGCAGAATTTCTTAAATCCCTAGGAGAGGAAAGAATCGAAAGATTATTCAAGCTGATATCAAAAAGTTATGTGACAGGAGAAATTCTAACTGATTTTAATAAAAATATCATCTTCACACTTCCAAAAAAAGCACAAGCCGACAAATGTGAGAATTATCGCACCATTAGTCTATCATCACGTGCTTTAAAATTACTGACCAGAATAATATTCAGAAGAATGGAGAGGCTAGTAGAAGAGATAGTAGGTGAAGATCGGTTTGGGTTTCGGAAAAATCGAGGTCCAAGGGAAGCAATTCTATCTTTAAGATTAATAGTTGAAGGGCGAATCAAGAAAAACGAAGATACTTTTATGGCATTTAAATAAAGCTTGTGATAATGTTAGGTGGGAAAAGATGTTCAAAATGTTAAAGAAGTCAGGTCTAAAGTATCGAGATAGTAGAATACTCTATAAACTATATAAGAATCAAGTGACTATAATAAAAGTAGAGAATCACGAGAGACATGAATCAGTAAAAAAGGGTGTGAGACAAGGTTGTAGTCTATCCCCATTAATATTCAAGTTGTATGTAGAAGAAGCAATGCAGAAAGTTAAAGAAAGATTTCCATGTGGCATAAGTTTTCAGGGAGAAAAAATCAGTATGCTACGATTTGCTGATGACATTTTCTTGTTAGCAGATAGGGCTGAAGATATTGACAAGTTACTTAATGGCATGAACAAAATACTGAAGGAAGATTTTGGACTGAATATAAATCAAAGCAAGACAAAAGTGATTAAATGTAGCAGAAATGATACCAATACTAGCAGATTAAATATAAAAATAGGATCTGATGCAATAGGAGAAGTAAGTGAGTTCTGTTATTTGGGAAGCAAAATTATAACTGATGGCCTAAGCAGGAATGATGTTAGCAAAAAGAGCCTTCATGAAAAAGAGAAACCTTTTAGTTTCAAATATTGATCTAGGAATTAGAAAGAACGTTTTAAAACTCTTTGTGTGGAGCACAGCACTTTGTGGTAGTGAAACATGGACTTCAGGAATACCGGAAAGAAGGAAAATTGAAGCACTTGAAATGTGGTGCTACAGAAGAATGCTGAAAATTAACTGGACAGACAAAGTAAGAAATGAACCAGTTTTAGAAATGATGGGTGAGAAAAGAAGATTGTGGAAGAAGCTTACAGAAAGAAGAGACAGGATAGTAGGTCATATTTTGAGACATGCTGGATTGGTTAATTTGTTAGTGAACGGAACAGTCGAGGGTAAGAACTCTAGAGGAAGACAGCGATTAGAATATATGAAGCAGATAATTGAGGACGTGGGTTATAAGGGGTATGTATAGATGAAGAGTTTAGCACAGGATATGAAGGGATGGAGCAGTGCATCAAACCAGTCGAAAGACTGACAGTAAAATAAAAAAAAAAAATAAAAAAAAATTAGATGCAGACTTCTTCCACTTCGCCGATGGCATCTTCCTCCAAGATAACTTTCCGTGTCACAAGACCAGAATCGTGCTACAGTGTGCGAGTGAACTCATGTTGATATTTTGGTTACCAAGTTCGCCTGATCTCAACCCAGTAGAACACATCTGGGACACAACCGGACGCCAGCTTCATGTAAACACACCACCGGATCGTAATTTGAAGGAATTGAGTGACCTGGGCCTATAAAAATGGTGTCAGATACCCCCGGAAACCTATCAACGACTTTTAGACTCCATACCACACCAAGTCGCTGCTAGCAAGTGATCATATGTTTTGATGTATCAGTGTGTGTCAAAAGAGACAAGTTAAATAAAAATTACGTAAATGTTATTAATTTCATGCAAAGAAATTTATTTTAATCCGACTATTACAATGATTTAAAATCTTTTTCACTTAGGGATAACATAAACATTAACGCCTATAAAGAGTTAACACTAGCTACAAACGTTGGTGGCAATATTTATGGGATAATTAGAAGATATCTGGAAGTAAAAATAGAGGTTTCATTTCTATGGTGGGTGGTGTGCAGATATTTCTCAATTTCGTGTAGGAATATGGTCTGAAATTTAATGTAAAGAAATGTGAGTATATGGTAGGAACCAGAAAGAATAGGATAACCCAGGGAATTGTGATGGCAGGTGAACAACTAAAGAACGTAGGCAGGTTCAAGTACTTGGGGAGTGTATTACTGGAATGCGGAGGAAATGATGGCTAGATAAGTGAAAGAGGAAGACAATCAGAGGCGTTTCTAAGGACATCAGCAGGGTAGAAGCATGCGAAATGAAGTTTTAAGAGGTAGAATGGGAGTTACTAAATGGAGAGTATAAGGAATGAAGTGATTAGATTCACCATAAAAGTGGAACACCTAAAGGAAAGTGTAGAGAGGACCAGACTGAGATGGTATGGATATGTAAACAGAATGGAGGTTAGGAGAATCCCAAGAAAAATCCATGAAATGAAGATGAATGGTAAACGACACAGAGGAAGACCAAGAGATGGATGGCTGAAAGGAGTGAAGGAGTGTGTATGAAGAAGAGGAGAGGACTGAAATAAAGTTGGTGACAGAGAGGTGGTGGGAAGAAAGAAGGAAATGGAGAGGCTTGAGCATGAATCAGACTCGGCCAGTGGCTGAAAACCGTTGAGGATGATGATAATGATCATATAAAGAATTTTGCCATAATGTCATTGTATAGGACTACAGAAATTGAGAATATGGATCTGCACTAACATTCTTCATTTCAAAGTGCGAATCATATCTTCTTGCTCTTGCATAAACTTTTTTAAGATTCAGAATAGTTTCATTGTTTGTAACAAATAAAAAATGGATCAATTAATTATTCATATGGTAAGCAAAGTATTAAACAGAACAAAACAGGAATTGGCTAAATAAAAATGTGGACCTCATTGTATTTTGTAAAAGAACACATTGCTTTATTGAAAATTCTTACATAAACACAGCTTATATAAACAGAATTGGTCACGTGAAACATATTAGTGATGTCAGAAAATCACTCATGGGATCATGAAATAGTCACTAGCCATAAAATTAACCAATTCATTACGAAAACAAAAAATTTAAATCAAGCCTGTTTCTAAAGTTAATGTACCTTTATAGATTCATAATTCCATACTAATATTAATACACCGTCACTCAGTAAAAATCTAATCAACATGAAACAAAATAATCGTGAAACTTAATCAGTACTTGGAAGCAGTTACGACTTTTAAACACAAAATGATCATCCTTGTTGCATACATTAATACCCTCCTTAACTGATTAATGAGAGGAAAATATCGTCACTCAGTACAAAAGTATAATTATTTAGCTAAATCAGTGAAATATGTTAATAATACTTCGTCATCAAATCTTCTAATCTTTCTCCCACCCTGTAACTATTCTTTAAATCTCCTAGATGAGAGCAATAAGAAGCTCATCCTCCACAACTTCCGGGCGTTGATGGTTCCACAATTCCAAATAAACAATAATTACAATTACTATGAACATTATGAGTGCTATTGAAACCAAGAGTTTCACATTCAACGCAGAGCACCCGTGAGTTGAAATAGGTGGTAGGTCATCTGGCCAAGTGGTAGTCTCCACTGCAGTTGCAACACCGTCGTATTCCAACAGGTCAATATCCCGACCATAAGATGCATTCTGAAAACCAAGTGTTTTATGTTAGCTATAGTCTAATTTTTTCTTGTAAACATATTTGTAAAGACACAAAAAACCGTAAAGACACCAGCCGATATCTTCAACTTTAATGATTTTGTTTGGGATATAAAGTTATGTGTGAAGATTCTATTTAATGACATTTGAGTTAAACTGTTCATTTTCGTTACAGTTGTGATTTGAACAGACACTTTTAAACATGAAAATCACAAAACGGATAAGAAGATATCTTGACCCCTTGAGTAAAAAGTAAGCTCTTTAGTTCTTGGGAATGGTAAATCCTTTAAGTAAAATACAAAGCAACATAAAACGGTAGCACAACTTTACGTCATTAGTTAAAAAACCAAATCATAAACTGCGATTAAAAGGTGGAATTTTGAATAATTATAACGTATTCGTGAAGGAAACTGAGTCTAAACTAATCCTTTTCCCCATCTGGAGTATTGGTGTGTAGTATGGGATCCTCATCGCAATGGATAGATTAATAGTATCTAGAATCTGCGGGAAAAAGCCGCATTGTTTGACCGAGAGCGGTGGGCGAAAAGTAGTGTTCGTGCTTGGCACTCCAGCGAATGTGGGTTCAAACCCCGTTCGAGCATCGAGATTTCCCGATATCAGTGCCGGCGAAAGCAAGGATGGTTTCACAGAGCGTGGTGGGTGAGTGTTAACGCTCTGATTTTGTATTCGGCATAACGCTGGTCTGAATCCCCGTCCGGCCATACATATTTTGATTTTCCATGGTTTTCCGAAATCACTCCATGCGAATGCGGGGACAGTTCCTTCAAAAATGCCTTTACCGTAGTATTTCCTGTTTCTTGCCACCCGCCCTTTTCCGTCCCGCCACTAATGACTTGTACGCAGACGAGGCGTAAGGCATTAAAAAGATGGTTCCCTCTTTGGTCATGGCCAAAATTGTACACATTCCCTGTTCCAGTCTTCTCCCACCCAAATTGAACTTGACATCGACGAGGAGTAAAGTTACCGAGTGTGGTGGTGTAACGGTTAGCGTTCTGGCCTCGCATTCGGGAGGAAGCCGGTTCGAATCCCCGTACGGGCATCCAGATTTGGGTTGTCCATAGTTTCCCCCAAATCACTCCAGGCAAATGCCGGGATGATTATTTCAAAAGGCCATGGCCGATTTCCTTCCCATTCCTTGCCCCCCCCCCCATGCTTACTCGTCTCTAAGGACCTCGCTGTTAAGAGACGTTAAGCAGTAAAAAAAAAAAAAAAATGGAGCAAAGTTATAAGAAAATACCTCCTTCCTAATCCAACATTTCCAAGAACTACAAGATCGACAGCCTATACGAGTAACGGGACACGAATTCTTTTTGCATGAAACCTTTTCAATATGACCTGTAACTTTATTTCTGTAAATAATACAGTGCCATGCGCGCATTGAAAACTTTTCTAACGCAAGTAATTTGTGAACGTTTCTGTTTATATCCTCAGATTTTCAAAGTCACATGAAAATAAAACACACCATATCCTACTCATGAAACCAGGTTCAGTTCATTAATCGAAACCCCATCACAATCCGAGGTTAATCTCGATCAACAAAAAGTTAAAATTCATCTCAGCTTTTAGACGTCACATCAAAAGGAAAAATAATTCATTTTATCAGCGTTCAACAAAAATTATCTTAAGTTTCTCATATTTTCCGTCACTTAAAAATATAACACAGCCTATTGTTCACGCTCGTCCACGCGCTGTACTACACTAACGGCGTTTCCATCAAAATCCGACCAACATTTTTATCGTGAATTGCGTAAAATGAAAAAAAAAAATTATTTGCTAAATTTATCAAATTTTCGACATCGTATCAAAATTAAACATACCCTATTTAACTCTCGGTACCACTGGATATACAATAACAAAATCCCTTAAAAATTCGACCGTTAGTGTGTACATGTTTCACATTCAACGAAAAATTTATACTGCGTTTCAGACTTGACAACTAAAGAAACATATCGTATTACAGGCGCTTGACCACAGGCTGCACTTTATCGAAAATCAAAGCGATAGTTCTTGCATTAATCCCGTTCATCCAATCTTTCAGCCAGAAATAAATTTTAAAAATAATTTAATCCTTCTTTGTGTTTTTTTTTCTTTCGGTAATACGCCTCGTCGACGTCGAGATCGTTGAGTTGGGAAAGGACTGAGGACAAGGAACGGGAAGGGATTCGGCCATTCCATTTTGAAGGAACCATTCCAGAATTAGCCTGGAGTGATTTTGGGAATCCATGGAAAACCATAAACTGGATGGACGGAAGGGGATTCAAACCCATATCCTCCCGAATGCGATACGAGTGTTACCGCTCACCCACCACACATTCGGTGTGTACGGTGCCGTAGAATCATTTTTTGAAAGTATTAGATGTACACACTTCCACCGGGTTACAGTTTTGTTATATGTAGAATACGCTAACTACTTCTTTCTATTTCTTTCCTTGTGCAATTAATAATTGTGATGTACAGAACAAAGATTAGTTTTGGTGGAAAGTACCCCCTACCATCCATGCCCCTTTTGTTAATAAGATGAAAAACCTTATGGCTGCGCCTTAATTCTACAAAAAAATAGAAAAAAAAGATATTTGGCAGACAAATATTTGAAAGTAATGAAATGTAAAATATAGGAACCTGTCAGAGGGTATTTACTGAGTGCTCTAGATTGATTCCTCACAGTGTTAATTATATGTTTCCTATTTTATTTATTTATAAATCTTATTCCATGGTTCCCTACTGAGGAAGGACCTCTGGGATGTGAAAAATGTCATGGTTAATACACATGCATACAATATGAGTCATAATCATAGTGAAAACGCTTACACATTACAAAGACAAATAAAGAGAATAAAAATAAACATTAATTTTTACAACTGAGTAATGAAAAATGTTAAATTGAATTCAATTAATTACTTTGTTCAAGTTCTTGAATGTGGTACAAGACAAGCATTTCTGTGGCTGCAATAACATTCGCTTACGGAAAATTAAATCCTTGATAGTTCTGACCCTCTAGATTGCAGTGAAACCCTCCTTTTACAGTTGAAAAGTTATACAAACTATGGTATCGTACTTCAGAAGAAATAGAAAAATTGCTGAGTGGTGAGTGTACCTTACCTGTTCCACAGCTTCCTTCATCATTCTAAAAATGCTGTCACATTTGTCATAGTCTTTAAAATCTTGAAGACCTACATCTAGAACCCTGAGAAAATGTCCAAAGAATTACTAAAATCACAGTATGCAGGAGAATACAATAATCTAAAAATCAAAACTTCATAGCAAGACGAAATTTTTTGATAAATATACAATGGAATGAGTTATGACTTACCGGTAAGGATCGTAAAGACCTCTTGGCATCATAGTCACAAAACATACAATTCCATAGCCTTTAAATGTTGCGTTGTACCAAATGATACCTGTAAACACATAAAATTTGATTAAAAAAGGGAAACATATGTGGAAGTAATGCTTGACTTCTATATACAACGCCTTATTAAACGTGTACTGTGCGGTGGTACCCACTTCCCTTCCTAAGCTTGTTTGTTAATGATACAAGCCGTAGAGACAGCTTTCCCGTTTTAAAGGAAGTGAATTTATTCAACAAGGATCACATAAAACTTCTTCAAAATTACATTTATTTCACAGTTCTACTAATTGTTTCTGTTGTCACAGCCATCAAGAAGAATGATTCGATATAAAAGTTGTTTTACCTTTGCAAATTAGATCTGGAATAGCAGAAAACGACAGGTTCATAATTTTGGTATTTGAATAATCCAATTCACAGATATTTGTATAATGCATATAGCACTTCAGAACATCTCCAGCAGTCACATCACTGAAAATCGCAAGAAATACGAAAGGTAAAAATTCTGACCTTCGATAAAATGGTAATAACTTTAGTGTTATGCAAGAATGTTACAAAACTTACTTTACAACAGTGAAGCATATGCCTGGTGACAAGAGTATAGCTGATGAAACTTCCTTGAACATGTTGCACTGTTCCTCCATGGACCCGGCTTGCTCCATTGCCAAGGTAGTTGACACTGCAAAACATGTTCAGATATACCAATTACAACATTGGAATAATTGTAATTTGCCTACTAAGTAACAAATTATATCCATTTTATTTAATTTTGTTCTATAAAACCTGCATCATAAGTAGATATGATACAGGTTTTCGCTTATGTTTGTTTGTTACCAGACAAATACTGTCCCTAGGACGGGGACGTTAAAATTGACTACTCGCGAACTGTACTAAAAGTTCAGTAAACTAGAATCTTAACTAGTACACTACATCGAAACAAATTGTAAAATTCTTGCTATAACTAATGCTCACGTTTTGATCTTCCTTTTCTTGCTTATGGCTTTACATCTCGTCTACGTCATTTAGAGGTGGGAAAGGACTGGGGATAAGGAACGGGAAGGAATTCGGCAATGGCTTTTGGAAGGAAGCATCCCGCCATTCAGCTGGAGTGATTTTTGGAAATCATGTGGGAAATCCAAATTTTACACCCGAATGGAGATTCGAACCCACGTTCTCCCTAATGCGAGGCCAGAGCGTTACCACTACGCTCGGTTTGGACTCCATAACACATCAACTCTGTTATGAACATAGTCATCGTTGTTTCTGAAAGCTTAAGAAGTGTGTATAGTGTATGTTTTATTGAAATACGAATGCACATACGCATGCCATATAGTACTTAAGGGCGATATAAATAACTAATTAGCCCACCCAGTTTGCTCAGGTGATTGCGGCTGACATGGTATAAGGTGGTTCAAGCCCTGGTGTTAGCTGTTTCAAGTCCAGGCCTCATTAAATTGGAGCTTTAATATCGGGTTATGCGCTTTCATCCTATGTAAACACTGAACATGAAAGCGCTACAATTCCTTTGCTCGTGTTGGTCTAAACGTAATAAATATTTTTAAGCAGCAAAATGAGCCCAAATCCGTATGTTATTTTTGAATATGTACACTTAAATTAAATCCTTCAAAAACGTAAGTGACAAGAAAAATGTTTCCATCCATGTTTTATTACATAGTCATTATACCATAGTACAGCATCCCAAAATTCTTTTACAGAAATCAAATGAAAACTGTACAAACGTCCAGCAGAAACAAACACAACGACTCCTCATATTTCTATAAATAAAAACATGTAAACCTACTAATAGTGCGTTTGAAAATGGGAAAAAATTCCCGAAACGCGTCATGCACAAAATAAATTAAAGCAACAAAAGTAACTGTGTCGCAGATTGACATTTGTTTACCCTCAATTTGAAACAGTTGCAGACTTTCACTAATCCATTTTGTTATGGATAAAGTTAAGATCATCTGGAATGACTGCGAAAATTGTAAAAGCAGTGTTAGGAATAGTAGGGATGCGGCCGATTGTAAGGAATTATACAGGCAATTCGGAAAGAAAGTTAAGTAACAGTGGACTAGTGAAAGACGGTAGAAGTATCAGATTTATGAAATGGTGTAAATCGAAATGTGAGCACTACAGTGTTGAGCCCCTCCAAGAAAACACACATAAAACTTCAGCTGCGAAAATAAAAAGAAGGATAGGGGAAACGGATAGAGAAGAACATAACAGATTTGGGAAAGTAACTTCAAGAAGCAAGTTTGTGCTCTGACAGTTCATAGAGAAATGGTGGGAATGAGGCAAAGACACTACAGGCCTAATCGCCAGTGTAGCTGTACGCGATAAGGCGCCTCCACATAGCGGCACGAAGTGCATGTTCAGGAGCCCGCGTAGCCGCCGTCCCGATTGCGGTTTTCAGTTTGTGTCCCACAATCATCTAATAAGCTACACATTACTCAAACAAACAAATCATCAGAACACAAGTCAGACAGGTGACAAAACAAACGTTCCTCCATCAGAGTTAATGCTCCGGATCTCCCAAAGCCTGTTCTAATAAAAAGAAAATATATATGGTCAAGTCTGAAAAAAATGGAGAGATAAATTAAGGAATCGTGATACAAATACTGAAAGTCTTCCAGAATATTGCTTACTGATGGACGATATACACTTGGATAGGTTTCAGACGGAAAGTGGAGTGAGACAAGCAAGATTTATGCTATCTCTTTTACGTTGCATGTAATAAGTTCAGGGATACACACATCTGGCATAGATGTAGCTGATTGGATACGCAGCTGTCATAATGATCTTGGAGGAGAACGAACAGAATCTGCGAGCGAACTGTAAAGATGGGCCATTGCATTGCAATTGAATACAATGGCTTTGGTTTAAAGTATGGAAAATCTAAGATAATGAAAGTAACAAGAAATCCTGACTCTTCAAATGAATGAAAGAAAATTGAATAGGTCGACTGGTTCTGTAGCCTGGGGAGAAGAAGTGACCACCACTATAAAGATGGAGAAAGAAATAGGATAAAACAAAAAAGAGTAGACATTTTCATCATCAGATTAAGTATGAGGAGTTGGAACATAGGGAAGGTAGTCAAAATCATGTTTTTAAAAATGTGTTATAAACCAGTGTTGACCAATGGCTCTGAAACATAGAAATGAACTAATAGAAACCTTAACAGACTGTATGCGGCGGAGATGAAGTACAGAAACCGTCAAAAGGAAGGATGGGATCAAAAATGTAACAATCAAGGAGAATTTGATGTTTAGTAGATCAGAAGAAACGATAAAGAACAAAAGGTTGCAACTGGTGGGTCATGTAATGAGGATAAAGGAGGTAAGAATGCCGAAGTCAGAATACTTGTGCAAGGAGAAGGATAAAAGACATATCGGAAGACCACGTGCAGGATGGACTGATCAGACCCAGAGAGACATAAGTGCAGAGGGAGTGGATTCGAGGCAAATAGCGTAACAAATATCCTGGAGAGACCAGGAAAAAGGGAACAGTTTGCTCCACTCTGCAGAAGTGGAAGAATCAAATAATGATGATTGCGCAGAGTAATGATATATTTCAATTAATCGTGATATCAGGCAAAACTTACTCCGGTGCACATTAAAGACACAAATCATTTCACAGTCCACAAACCGTCACACTATTTTCAAGGAACAGCAATATGATTTTTTTAATTTTTCGTTCAAAAGTTGCTTTAAAGTACTAGATCACAAATATACAAATACATAAATACGCTACGACAGATTACTTACTTGCCAGCAGCACTAACAAACCGAGGATCTTCATTGTGGCAGGAGTGATGTTGCCTGGTCGACGATCAGCTGTCGAATGGTTTCACGATAGGAGTGTTACTTAGCAGCACTGGCGACGGGCGACAGGCGACGGGCTGGCGATAATGGCTGAGTTCTTGGAAAGCCGTCACACCACACAAATTTTTCTTGCTAAAACCGCAACTACTGTGAATCAAATACTGTTTAAACGTCAAAATGGATGGATCAAAGTTTCTAGTGGCTCGAAAATTACGTCGTAGAGGTATTTTTTACTTACGGCATTACGCCTCGTCGACGTCGAGGTAAGGATGGGACTGCACAAGGAACGGAAAGGAATTCTCTCACGGCATTTTGAAGGAAGCATCCTTGCATTTGCCTGGTGTGATTTGGAGAAAACATGCATAAACCAAATCTAGATGCCCGAACGGGGATTCGAACCGGTGTCCTCCAGAATGCCAGGCCAGAGGGTTAGCCGCACTCCCACACGCTCGGTGTAGAGGTAGCAGATCTTCTAAATAGCAAAATTACTTCCTTCTCAGACTCGGTGGGACAACCTAACATTTAAATGTGAATAATAGTCAGGACTGTTTCGGTTGCTTCTTTTCCCATTTTTTAATTGTTATTTTTTATAGTACCTTAGTACCTCGACAGAAGGGGCATTAAAACTGGAATTGGGGAGATGTTTTTAGGCAGTAGGAAATTGGTTACCGAATAAGTGAGAGATTTATCCCGTCGTTTTCCTGGACAGATTTATATTAAACTTCGAGCTGTCAGTTTGGTTATACGCGTTCAAAATTCTTGATTCCCTAGTCGGGGAGTTACAATGGATCCACGTTCAAACCTCAGCCCTGACATAACAGCCGTCTTGATTGCGATTTTTAAATTGTTTGATTAAACAGGTAAGTGTATAACGTAGCGGTTCACATTTTACCTTTAATAATCGCTCATTCTACACAAACAATGTGAGATGTATCCTAAAAAGCATTGACTCATACAGAGAATACATACATACATAGATGGCGACACATAATTTTAGCTGAGCCTCCAGAGTTTAGGCATGGCGTTCAGGACACCAGTCCGGAAACTGGTGTGGTCATCATGAAATATGGCTATCATGGTAAACGCCGAAATCGTTGATTCAAAAAAGCATGGCCAAATTCCTTCAAATTCCTTGTCTCCAATCGTCTCGCAATTCTCGAACATTCTTTCATCGGGAATGCTTAAGGACCCGCGGCAAATGCTATACAGGAGAAAAGTTAAATCTGGATTGTAGGACCATGAATTTACACGAAACAGGCATGCCTGTTACCACCCATTCATCAGACCCCGTTCTTTTTCAAGGAAACGTTGGCTAGTTCTGGAGAATCCAAGTTGACAGTGTGTACTGAAACGTCTTACAACAACTGAGCCATGTTAGTTGGAGATAGTGTTTTGTAACACAAATGGAAGACGTTGGATGTTTCCTCGATTTGGGCTTCCAGATTTAGGGTTTTGATAGTTTTCCCAAATGACTCGAAGAAAATGCTGGAATGTATCCTTCTTCACAATCGACGAACGGATATATACTAGCAAAATAAGTTAATATAAATTTCTGTCGCAATGAGGAATGCCATTATTATTAATCTGATAATTCAATTTTAAACAGTGAGTAGTACTGCAAGTCCTTCACTTGAGTCATATCTTGTAATGGGACATATGTATCACTAATACGGTGACTAATATACCCGATAGAGCAGGCTATAATCATTATAAGCATCTTGAACATAGTTCTAAAATCAGTTTGTAACGCTGTTTAAATTATCGGAATATCTTAATCCATGTTGTGATTGTTAACAGTACACCGAACTATAGCTGCAGCACGTTGGGACAACCGAATTTGCAGGGGTGGCTCCAAATCGCAAACAGGACATACAATAACTTAAGTCATGGGTTAATGGTCTCCAGTGTTTCTGATGGTAAAAATCGGAAGGATGTATTTGGTGATTAACTGCGTTTTGTATAAAATCTGTGGCCACATCCAATTCCACACGAATATTTTTTTTCTTATGGCTTTACGCATCGTCCACGTCGAAGACAAGAAAGATGCTTATTGCTTTACGCCCCGTCATTAGAGGCAGGATGGGACTGGGGACAAGGAACGGGAAGGAATTCGGCCATGGCCTTTTGAAGGAAGCATCCCGGCATTCGCCTGGAGTGATTTGGAGAAATCATGGAAAACCCAAATCGTGATGCCCGGACGGAGATTCGAACCCGCGTCCTCCCGAATGCGAGGCCAGAACGTAAACCGTTCATCCATCACGCTCGGTGAAGGCCAGAAAGGACTGGGAGCAAGGAATGGGAATGAATTCTTCCATGTTCTTTCGAAAAAACGATTCCGGTATTTGCCTGAAACGATTTTGGGAAGCCATGGACAACAAAGGCGATAGCGTTACCGCTCACCTAACACGCAAGGTCTACAAACGTAAAGCTGCGGATGAACTGTGTAAATTACGTGATAAGTAAAGAGTAATAAGGAAACATTAACAAATCATTCTGGTTATACTCATAATTCACGTTTCAAGTTTTTGATAATGCGTTGAAGGGTTTTTCCTGGTTAATTACTTTATTGACTCCAGCATTTGTGAAAACTGAAAAATATTGGGACATCAATCAGGGGAACAATGTCCTATTCAATGAAGATAAAATTATATTAACACTGAATTCACTGAACAGTGTGAAAAATACCAAAACAATAAAATCAATAAATTTTGGGAGTCGTAGCAAAAGCATATAGTATTGCCCCAACACAACGGGTGATACAAAACTAGAGCACAAAAATACGGAGTCTACAAGATTGATATCAAAGAACTGACTAACCAGATGTGGTATCGAATTATTTCAGGGCATGATACTCTTGTGACACAACACTGTTGTTGATTTGTATCAATCACACAAATGCAGGTTACAGATTGTTAACGTTGCAGTAGCCGTCACGGCTCGTACGCATGCCGATGTCGAAATAAAGGCAGAAAAAGCGAGCACAAATTCCGAGACAGTGCCCTGAAAGTTGAGTGCTGATGAGTAGGTGTTGGAGCAATTACCATCTCAAAGAAGTCACCTAGACGGCCTGGTAACAGATTTATCATTGGTAGAAAATTGTCCCCACTTGACGGAGAGATCGATGGTGGGGGTGGGTGTAAGACTTTAGGCTCTGGGACTCAGCTAGAGAGAGGACTGATCGACGCCTTCTCGACCAGACAGATCGTCTGCAGAGGGGTGCCGTTGATGGTAGCGCCGTCTTCGCTGGGCTAGAGCAGACAGCACCCGGGATCTACGCCACTGCGGGACTCGGCCAGCATGTCGCCCCAGACCTGCCATGATCGCCGGACACGCTGCCAGAGCGACGTCGGGACTCCAATAAAGTCAGGTGGGGTGGACTGTCTAATTCTCGGGGATGGTCATTGCTGTATTGGGGGATATGACTGCATGGGGACGCAATAATACCTCTGCATAATAATTTTCAGCGTCATTGAGGCTAATTACAAAGGCAAATATACACTCCTGGAAATTGAAATAAGAACACATTGACGCCGATGTGTAAGACCCACCATACTTGCTCCGGACACTACGAGAGGGCTGTACAAGCAATGATCAAACGCACGGGACAGCGGACACACCAGGAACAACAGTGTTGGCCGTCGAAGGGCGCTAGCTGCGCAGTGGTTGGGCACCGCAGCAGTCAGTGTCCGCCAGTTTGCCGTGGCATACGGAGCTCCATCTCAGTCTTTAACACTGGTAGCATGCCGCGACAGCGTGTACGTGAACCGTATGTGCAGTTGACGGACTTTGAGCGAGGGCGTATAGAGGGCATGCGGGAGGCCGGGTGGACGTACCACCGAATTGCTAAATATGTGGGGCGCGAGGTCTCCACAGTACATCGATGTTGTCGCCAGTGGTCGGCGGAAGGTTCACGTGCCCGTCGACCTGGGTCCGGACAGCAGCGACGCACGGACGCACGCCAAGACCGTCGCATCCTACGCAGTGCCGTAGGGGACCGCACCGCCACTTCCCGGCAAATTAGGGACACTGTTGCTCCTGGGGTATCAGAGAGGACCATTCGCAACCGTCTCCATGAAGCTGGGCTACGGTCCCACGCACCGTTAGGTCGTCTTCCGCTCACGCCCCAACATCGTGCAGCCCGCCTCCAGTGGTGTCGCGACAGGTGTGTATGGAGGGACGAATGGAGACGTGTCGTCTTCAGTGATGAGAGTCGCTTCTGCCTTGGTGCCAATGATGGTCGTATGCGTGTTTGGCGCAGTGCAGGTGAGCGCCACAATCAGGACTGTATACGACCGAGGCACACAGGGCCAACACCCGGCATCATGGTGTGGGGAGCGATCTCCTACACTGGCCGTACACCTCTGGTGATCGTCGAGGGGACACTGAACAGTGCACGGTACATTCAAACCGTCATCGAACCCATCGTTCTACCATTCCTAGACCGGCAAGGGAACATGCTATTCCAACAGGACAATGCACGTCCACATGTATCCCGTGCCACCCAACGTGCTCTAGAAGGTGTAAGTCAACTACCCTGGCCAGCGAGAATCTCCGGATCTGTCCCCCATTGAGCATGCTTGGGACTGGATGAAACGTCGTCTCACGCGGTCTGCACGTCCAGCACGAACGCTGGTCCAGCTGAGGCGTCAGGTGGAAATTGCTTGGCATGCCGTTCCACGGGACTACATCCAGCACCTCTGCGATCGTCTCCATGGGAGAATTGCAGCCTGCATTGCTGCGAAAGGAGGATATACACGGTACTAGTGCCGACATTGTGCATGGTCTGTTGCCTGTGTCTATTTGCCTATGGTTCTGTCTGTGTGATCATGTGTTGTATCTGACCCCAGGAATGTGTATATAAAGTTTCCCATTCCTGGGACAATGAATTCACGGTGTTCTTATTTCAATTTCCAGGAGTGTATGTTCTGATACGTGCTATATTGTGACTACTTAATTTTAGAGCTCTCCTCTGGTGGTGAAAATTTTCTAAACCGAGTGGCAGATTAAACGAGGGTCTACTGGAGTTATTCCTGCAACCCTTGCCGACATTATCTCTCTCCTTTAGTGGTGACTCGTAGGGTGGGACACAACAACGTGAGTAACTAGGGTGTTACTGGTTGGTAGAAACTTTGCTGCAGGGATTGGTATTTTCATGGTGATCACATTATCATTTCAAGATGAGAGGTGGTTACAGTGTCGGTAAAGATCTGTATACGGAAGATCTTCCACGAAGCTCGTTCGGTCGCAGACCACCCGACCTGCGTGTTTGTCGAAACGTAGAGGCGAGTCTCAAATCAAAACTCTAATAAACATGAACTCGATGAAACTATTATAACCACTCAGAATAGTTAATGCTGATTGGATGATCGGTCTGCAAAGTATCTGCTGTTTGATGGGTGTGATCAGACTGAACTAGCCATTCAGATCACATTGTCTCGAGGGCTGCTTCAACGATGAGGAAGCAAAACAGTGTCCCTTCAGAATTCAGCAGTGAACCGAATCCTTTGCTCGAATAGAATTTAATCGAATATCGAACTCCACTGCAGCGTTAGTTTTGCCATACAGAGCAACAAACAATAAACATTAGGAGTTCATTGAGCAACGTCAGGTCCACTATTAGCTAGTCCAAATTAACGCCCCGACACACTCGACTTACACTCGACTCAAATTATTTCATCGGCTGCCGTTATCCATAGCGTCGTTCACGTTTATAGAATCCTTTAACGTGGTAGGTAAGCCTTCCTTCATTTGGAAACACTGGTCTGCCTGCAATCTTAAAATCTCAACCAACAGTTCGTGTAAATTACACTGTACTTAAGTCTAAAGTATCACGTTGTCCTTAAAACCTTTCGAAATGATAAATAATAATATTTTATCCATGATGGATTGGTGGAACTTCCGCGACTGTGATGTCAAATATGGGTTGTAAAAAATACAGCAACCAGTCACAATATGATGTTGTTTATTAAACCATTACCGGTTTCGAGCTATACCTGCTCATCTTCAGATGGTTTGTAAATTTTACATTAACAAATGTAATATACACGAATGTATGGTTGTCCTACAGTAACAAAAGAAGTATTTGTTTATTGATCATAAATTAATAAGGTGCGATGAAGAAGATTACAATTTGTTATTACTTACATTTTGCAACTGAATATATCCGAAAGCGAAACTAAAGCACTATAAATGCACATATTTACAAACATGTGCTGCACTAGCACTGATGGAGAAGGATATGAGCACACTGTGTTTGCCACCATTTCACACATGATATACAAATACACTAGGATATACAAAGCAAAGAGGACATATTACAAAGAAACAATATATAGCAAAGATGATTATATACAAAGAAGTTTACATATTAACAAAGGTAAAATTAGACTGAATAATATTTCATTAAAATTATAATGTGATAAACCAGGATTTATAGATATAAAACACTAAAGGTTAATTGTACCATGATATGTATAGTATAAACAGAAATAATATATTTATTGATACAAATTTGTTACATTTTATTATATTTTAAATTTAGTCTGTGTTGGGTTTAACAAATAGTTCTAGGAAATTATATAGGAATGTTTTATTAGATAGCTCTATCTGTTCATTTAATAAGTGGTTAGGCATTTTCTTGGCATGGATGTAGATTTCTATTTCTTCAAGCAGATCCATTTTTTTACCTTTATCAGCAATATGTATTATCTGTAGGTTGTCATCTAAAGATGGTGGGGAATGGTTATCTTTAATAACATGGGCAGCAAAAGTGGACTTTTCTATATTTCCTAATCTGATGGCATCTAAATGTTCTTTAAACCTTATGGAGAAGTTTCTGCCTGTTTGACCTATATATGCCTGAGAGCATGTAGTGCATGTTATTTTGTAAATGCCAGATTTATTGTAGGGGGAATTATACAGTTGTGTGTTGTGGATGAGCTTATGCTGTAGCTTATTATCTGTATTGAAGCTGATAGTTATGTTAGTATTACGAAATAGGTTTGCAATTTTATAAGATACTTTACCTAAGAATGGGATGCTGGAGTACCTGGTTTTCTTGTTCAATGACTCGTGTGGCTCGCAGAAAGGGGATTGGTATGTTTTTTGTGCATTGAAGAGAGTGATTTTATTTTTAATTTTGTGGGATAGGTATTCAACTATTGATGGTTTATATCCATTATTGTAAGCAATAGATTTTATTGTTTGTAATTCATTAATAAAGTCTGGTGTGTCCATGGGTATTTTGTGTGCGCGGTGGATAACATAGTTGAAAAAAGCCATTTTATGTTGTGTAGGGTGGTAAGAGCTACTGTTTATGACGAGATCAGTGGTGGTGGGCTTTCTATAGATTTGGAATCTATGCTTTTGGCAAACTTGGGTAATCTTTAGGTCAAGGAAGTTCAGGCAGCCATTATCTTGGTGTTCCACAGTAAATTTAATATTTTTGTGCATATTGCTCAGACCTTCAGCAAGAGCTTCAATCTCAGGTATCTGTTCCATTATATAGAAGAATCGTGTCGTCAACATATCTTTTATAGTAGATAATTTTTGGTATAAGGTGCCTGTTATTATTAAAAAATTTATTCTCAAGGTGGTTAATATAAATATCTGCAAGTAAACCTGAAAGGTTGTTTCCCATTGCAAGGCCATCAGTTTGTATGTATATTTTGTTATTGAAAGTGAAATAATTGTATGAAAGGATCAGAGAGAGTATCTCAATAAGCTCGTGTATTTCAGGTAGGGGCAATTTCTTGTATTTTAGTAGGTTGCTTTTTATAATTTCAACAGTATCTGTAATTGGGATATTTGTATATAGATTGACAATATCAAGGGATGCAAATCTGGCAGTGGTAGGTATGGTGATGTCTTTGATATTTTCTATTAGTTGATAACTGTTTTTTACTGTGTATGTTTTTTCAAATGTATAGTTGTTTAGGAGGAGATCATTGAGTTTTATACTAATTTTGGATCCTGGACTGTTTTTAGAGTTCACAATGGGCCGTATAGGGTGATTAGCTTTATGTATTTTTGGTTGTGACCTTAATTTGGGAGCTGTGGGGTTCATGACAGTACATTGTTGAACTACATTGTCAGATAGAAGGAAAGTGCTTCTTTTGAGGAGCTTTTTGATTTCTTTTTGAAATTTAGGGGTAGGATCCTTTTTTATCTCTTGAATGGCATTATTATTAAAAAAGTCAACTGTTTTATTAACATAGTCTGTCTTATACATGACAACTGCAGTATTACCTTTGTCTGCTTTGACAACAAGTGCATTATTATAATTTAGTTTTTTGTTAATATTTGAGAGGGTTTTATAGTCATTATCTGTCTTGTGTGATGAATCATTATCTACTAACTCTTTGTTGATGATGTTGTTTGCTTTGGAGGCTAATAGGTTTCTTTCTCTGGGAGTAAGTTTGGCTGTATCACTGGCTATTTTTATGTTGGTAACTAAGTTTTTTAGATTTCTACTGTTAAGTGGAGGAGCAATATTGTGTTTAAGTCCTTTGTTTAGGAGGCATGATTCACTTTTGTTAAATATAATATTTGTTGTATTCAGCACTCTATTGTAAAACTTATGCTGTGAGGTTGGTGGAGCACTACTGCTATTTTTGGTGGTGTTTGCTTTGAGTGCCATGAGTTTATTCTTATGTCTTAAAGCTATTATTTTTTGTTCATTATTGAGCAAGTGGTCAATGTATAAGAAAACGTATTCTAGCTGTATTGGAGAAAGGTATTTTCCTAGTTGAAGATGAAATAGATACATTTGCCTATTAAGATGGTCTTTGGTTTTATACTGTGTTTTAATTTCTGATTTTAACCATATTAATTCACTTTTCTTTTTCGCTATTTGAGCAGATTTAGTAGTGTTACTAATATTAACCTTAATATAGTTAGGGATAACATTCATTACTATACATTCTTTGTTAAATTTAATGTTGCAATTTGTTTTCATTAGCTTAAGTTTACATTTTTTAAATGCATATATAATTCCAAGAACCTGGCGAGGTATCATTAATAATATTTTATCCATGATGGATTGGTGGAACTTCCGCGACTGTGATGTCAAATATGGGTTGTAAAAAATACAGCAACCAGTCACAATATGATGTTGTTTATTAAACCATTACCGGTTTCGAGCTATACCTGCTCATCTTCAGATGGTTTGTAAATTTTACATTAACAAATATAATATACACGAATGTATGGTTGTCCTACAGTAACAAAAGAAGTATTTGTTTATTGATCATAAATTAATAAGGTGCGATGAAGAAGATTACAATTTGTTATTACTTACATTTTGCAACTGAATATATCCGAAAGCGAAACTAAAGCACTATAAATGCACATATTTACAAACATGTGCTGCACTAGCACTGATGGAGAAGGATATGAGCACACTGTGTTTGCCACCATTTCACACATGATATACAAATACATAGGATATACAAAGCAAAGAGGACATATTACAAAGAAACAATATATAGCAAAGATGATTATATACAAAGAAGTTTACATATTAACAAAGGTAAAATTAGACTGAATAATATTTCATTAAAATTATAATGTGATAAACCAGGATTTATAGATATAAAACACTAAAGGTTAATTGTACCATGATATGTATAGTATAAACAGAAATAATATATTTATTGATACAAATTTGTTACATTTTATTATATTTTAAATTTAGTCTGTGTTGGGTTTAACAAATAGTTCTAGGAAATTATATAGGAATGTTTTATTAGATAGCTCTATCTGTTCATTTAATAAGTGGTTAGGCATTTTCTTGGCATGGATGTAGATTTCTATTTCTTCAAGCAGATCCATTTTTTTACCTTTATCAGCAATATGTATTATCTGTAGGTTGTCATCTAAAGATGGTGGGGAATGGTTATCTTTAATAACATGGGCAGCAAAAGTGGACTTTTCTATATTTCCTAATCTGATGGCATCTAAATGTTCTTTAAACCTTATGGAGAAGTTTCTGCCTGTTTGACCTATATATGCCTGAGAGCATGTTATTAAAGATAACCATTCCCCACCATCTTTAGATGACAACCTACAGATAATACATATTGCTGATAAAGGTAAAAAAATGGATCTGCTTGAAGAAATAGAAATCTACATCCATGCCAAGAAAATGCCTAACCACTTATTAAATGAACAGATAGAGCTATCTAATAAAACATTCCTATATAATTTCCTAGAACTATTTGTTAAACCCAACACAGACTAAATTTAAAAAATAATAAAATGTAACAAATTTGTATCAATAAATATATTATTTCTGTTTATACTATACATATCATGGTACAATTAACCTTTAGTTTTTTATATCTATAAATCCTGGTTTATCACATTATAATTTTAATGAAATATTATTCAGTCTAATTTTACCTTTGTTAATATGTAAACTTCTTTGTATATAATCATCTTTGCTATATATTGTTTCTTTGTAATATGTCCTCTTTGCTTTGTATATCCTATGTATTTGTATATCATGTGTGAAATGGTGGCAAACACAGTGTGCTCATATCCTTCTCCATCAGTGCTAGTGCAGCACATGTTTGTAAATATGTGCATTTATAGTGCTTTAGTTTCGCTTTCGGATATATTCAGTTGCAAAATGTAAGTAATAACAAATTGTAATCTTCTTCATCGCACCTTATTAATTTATGATCAATAAACAAATACTTCTTTTGTTACTGTAGGACAACCATACATTCGTGTATATTATATTTGTTAATGTAAAATTTACAAACCATCTGAAGATGAGCAGGTATAGCTCGAAACCGGTAATGGTTTAATAAACAACATCATATTGTGACTGGTTGCTGTATTTTTTACAACCCATATTTGATAAATAATACTCCATCCCACATATACATGGTTACTAGAGGCTCAGGTAAACTGACGAGGATCGTACGAATTGTCCTCCTCCCTGTGGCGATGCGCTGAGTACCTGTTCTGTCTAAAAGGATTTCCTTAAAGTCTATCGCCTCCAGAACAAATATGAACGCGACCACACATGTCGCAAATGTTTATACCATTTTTAACTTCTTCACGCTGACTATCAATTAAAATGTGGTTGGAGCTGTACCAGCACAGGATACATACAATCAATTACATATGTTTGTTGTATGTACTTCGCTTTAAATATCATCACGGAGATGCTATGTTGACGCTTCTAATCGATCTGGACATTACTTGAAAGTCTTAGCGAAAACGCAGGTTCAATCCCAACCATCCAGCTCTGGATCCCTTGTAAAGGTCATGACCAACTTCCTTCTGGTTTCTTGATCGCAATGCTTTCCCGGCTCTACTTACATACTCGCATACGAATTCTGACTGAAAAATTGTTTTTCTAGTCAAAATTGATGTCATAAATCATTGATATTGTAATATAATAACGAACACATCAAAGAGAAATGATAACAACAGTTGATATCATAGATATGGATGTGATAGTGTCTATAAGCACAAAACCACACTTTTCTTTAGCATTACACGTACATACGGCAATCATTACTGCAAATGATCAAAGATACTAAACTTTATATGAAGAGATGAGGGGTATCTTCTTTACATCAGTGATACATCAGGCAGAGATGGGGTTTATAGCCAGACACTTGCGGCTTGCAGGGTCCAATCAAGGATATAGAAGTTTTAATCACCTTGGGTAGACAGTACTATGTCACAACTACATACTAGATTACCCGTACATATACCAAAGCTAGTAACTCTTGAGGTAAACGGGTATAAAAGGAAAGAAGAAATTATACTATAAACGTTAAAAAGGAAAAGAAGGCTGACTAAAAGCTTTCCATAGAGCGCAGATTAAAAACATCAAGGAATTTCATTTGCGCTAGAAAGTATTGTAGAGAATCTGAGGAGGTAGATTTACTGCCTAATGATTGGGAGATTGTCCGTAATTCTCATTTCAGACCCTAAATACTTTCGGAAAGCATCCAGTACCATCAGATATAGGAATTGTTGGGTTTTGTAAATGTATGGTTAGTTCATGTGATTACTGATTCTAACAGTTTCGCTTCTAACCAGCTCAATGGTGAGTATTCAGGCACTCGCAAATAAGTCTTACTGACATCGCAACTTTTTATTTCCTACTGTACACAATTTTAATAAAACAAACAGAAAAAAGAAAATTAAAATACAAATTTATCTAAATATTATAAATAGATAAATATTACATTCATTGTCAGGAAATTAATATCCTGAAATCCGTTACATTGTACACACACGAAACAACATCAGCATAATAGACAGAGGGGACGAAAAACGCACTTACCACACAACGTGTCGTAAATAAACTGCCTGAGATAAGAAGTGAAGCACCCAGAAGGGGAAGAGGAAACGAAATGAAACTTCAGGGTCTGAGAGGGTAAATGATGTTATTTCAGTGATTACAAACTTGAGTCTAATTTACAAAGAACTTGGTAGTATGACTCCACTTATCAGTATGATGTAACACACTTTCTGACCTGGATACATGTAATGATTCGGTTCAGAAGGATGCTATCTAGCCATTTTATCCTCTACGTCCACAAAAATTTACTTTGTTTTATTCATTAGAATAATGGTCACAAAACACTATCCAATGACACACCTGTTCTCACCCTCATCTCCCTTGACATTGCCATAACCCATTTTGCCTCTTTGCTTCCTACCTCTTAAGAACTCCACACGGGATCATAAATTACAACCATTCGATGGCTAACTCTGCCAAATGCCTTAGAGAGATCCTGTGCCACACTGTCTACATGTAATTCCTTACCCATACATTTGAAATATCTTGTACTTAAGCTAACAAATAAGAATGACACAAGGATCCTCTTCCAGATCGTTACCGCTCACCCTCCAGACTCAGTCTAGTATCCCAACATGATAGTATTCACTAAAATGGAAATGATTCTCCTCAATTAATTCTCTATCTGCCCACTCCAGGCGAATGCCGGGATGCTTCCTTCAAAAAGGCCATGGCCGAATATCTTCCCGTTCCTTGTCCCCAGTCCCATCCCGCCTCTAATGACTTTAGCTGTCGACAAGGCGTAAAGCAGTAAAAAAAAATCTATCGGACCATATGTGACAATCCGTAATAGTCTCTGAAAACCATTAATTAGTTTCTCTGCTATTTTCATGCTCTCTGCAGCTCATCCTTATCCGTAATTGTCTGAATATCTTCCTGCCCTCTTATTTTTCTAATATAGTTACAAAAATTTCTACTTGAATAATTTAGTGTTATTTGCTCGGCTACTATATTATTCACGGAGTTATAAATATCTTCCCTCTTTGCTGTTATTAATTCTATAGTTGATTGCTTCATACAATTTGTATTGCATTGCTGCTTTGATGTTTCACTGACTATGTGGCTAAATAAAAAACACTCATATTAACACTTGCGACTTCTACAAATAACAACTCCTTTAACACAGTTCAAAATTCTGTGGCATTATTTGAAAAAAAAAAAAAAAAAAAGAAAAAACCGGTATAAATAAGTCTAGATGAGCGGTTCGAAGATGAATGCCGGGGCTGATCTGCTTTCCCTCAGGCATATAGTTTCCCGAATATGATAATTATACACCAGTGTCGCGACAATGTCTTCGTTTACTAGAGAAAGTCTCGCATACTTCCAGAGACAAAATGCAGACTTTATGCAATATGTGTATAATTCTGTAGAATGCAGAGCACATTAAAGATTCCTGTGGCACGCCGTAACGTATTTTCACCGACCAATACATATCATAAGGTTATCCATAAATCTCGCGGCACACCTTACCGGTCGGTCCCGTGGTCCCGGGGTGTATAGCCCCTTAACACGTAAAACTTAATAATCAGGCAGTTTTATATTACTATTAAAATAAATAATTGTACACGTACCTTCAATGCAACACTTGTGCCTGCTTAACTGCACACATGTGGCTGATCCATGAAAATGCAATCCACATTTCTTTATCTAAGGATCTGAGTCTTTCTCTCTTGGATATTTTAATCTCATTCAACGTTGAGAAGCCCAATTGACAGAATTTTTGAAATTTCACTAACAGATTCTAAGCTCAGAATTATTCTCACCGTCTCTTTGCAAACAGGCTTTAACAGCGTTTCACATACAATAGTATGTGGTTTCTTGGCCTTTATGATAAATGCGGCTGCCTTATAACTAGCTTCCTGCACTTTATCCGAAATACATACTGTAACGGTCATGAAAGTTCTTTGTTTTTTCTTATTTTCCAAAAACCGTCGAAAGTAAATGACGTCTTTGCTTGACAGAGAAAAATATTTTGTTGACAAATGTTGTTTCAATTTACTGGAAACCATAGCAGTGTTACCGAGGTTTTCACCAGAAACGATACTCTCGGGAACTGAGCACGGTTTTTCACCACAAAAAAACCGTAGGATAAGTAATTATCACTATGAACGCTTTCACCAGTTACACTCATAGACGGTACACTCCGTTCAAGGAATGAAATAGTCTGCTAATTGTAATAGAAAATATCAAGACTAACTACTAATACAGTTTTCAGACCACTTCAGAGCAGAGTTACACAGTTTTCGGACCACTTCAGAGCAGAGTTATGATTAGTGTTGCCAGGTCCACGTTGTTTAAAATCGGAACGGAAGGTCAAAAAAATCGGGATCAAGGTTTATAAATAGGGACAACTCCAAAAAAAAAAAAAAAAAATATGTTTTAATATAATTCACACTAATTTTAATCATTTATGGAGGAGACGGATAATTTCTATCTATCATAGGAACTTATGAATCTTATTACTAAATATTATTACAATAGACAGACTTGTTGAATAAAGTATTATTTTTTTTTAAAAAAATTGTACTTAGTTGTACTTAATTGATTTTATCATGTTTGTTATCATAACGTAATTATAAAAATCACTACAAGACAAATTGAAACTGCTTTTAATTTGTATCTCTGCTTTGACATGCTCGTGTGATTATTCGAGATCTTATACCAAATTATATCAGCCTGGGATAATTTCCTTTCAGCTTCTACGTTTGGAACCGGTATTGATGCCATGAAAGCAAATATTCAGATTCAAGCGTCTCACAAAATTTTATGCTCGAACTCGTTTGGCAAAGCATGAGAAATGACTATGAGAGTTTCAGGATGAAATTGTCCCTTTCAAATATACTCACAGGCCCTACACAAAACACATTTTACACTGTTATTCAAAATATGTGCTGGACATCCCAATAATTTAATTTGATCATTATCATGGTTCAGTAATTGGAAAATCTGAATTGCGACACCTAGAGTTCACATCTGCGTAGTCTGCATAGTAACTAGTAAGATGTTTACTATCAATACTCAGCTCTTTCAGTCGCGATACTAAAACTGAGCGTGGTGGTGTAACGGTTAACGTTCTGGCCTCGCAATCGGGAGGACGGTGGTTCGAATCCCCGTCCGGGCATTCAGATTTGGGTTTTCCATGGTTTCCCCAAATC
The DNA here is from genome assembly GCA_031002005.1 of Vandiemenella viatica. Lineage (NCBI taxonomy): Eukaryota > Metazoa > Arthropoda > Insecta > Orthoptera > Morabidae > Vandiemenella > Vandiemenella viatica. The sequence goes on along the minus strand of CM061921.1, from coordinate 237,583,311 downwards.
ACTCCAGGTGAATTCCGGGATGCTTCCGTCAAAAGACCATGGCCGAATTCCTTCCCATTCCTTGCCCCCCATCCTTTCCCGTCTCTAAAGACCTAGTTGTTATAGGAGACGTTAAGCAGTTAAAAAAAAAGAAAAAAAGCGATACTAAATTTTTATACGTGGTTGATGCAGCTTACTTCACGTCTTCATAAAAGTTTTTAAATTTATGATTGGAGCGTAAAATCTTACCATCGGCAGAAATTTTTTTGTACTATCGTGATTGGAGGCGTTTGTAGCAACACTACAAAATGTATCATTTTGAATTGTTTCTATAGCTTCTTGAAAAATGGTTTGAAACTGGTTTTAATTTGTATCTCTGCTTTGACAAGCTTGTGTGATTATTCGAGATCTTAGACCTAAACCATTACGAGAATGTGCAATCCCAATGGCATTTGTTCTTCCAAACGACAATTTCTCAGCAATTTTAGAATCATTATGGAAAGTATGATCGAGTTTGGATTCACAACCGAATGAACTGAAAGACAAGGTGTGCTGAGCCAAGTGATATGTCATTGTGACTTAACCAGCTATCACTTCTTGATTCTTGGATGATCTGACCGGTGTTAAAAATATTTTCAGCGATTTTATTCAACTGATACTCCCGGTTTTTTTACTTATTTTCATTACAATTCTGGTGTTTTGATATCTTATTTTTTCTACCATGAGATATGCCAAACTGTTTTTTGGCACAGTGTGCAGGTTAGTGGGATCATTTGAATCATAAGCTGTGAATAGCGCTGCTGGTTGGATGCGATGTGTCTGTCGTGGACACGCGATTTCATTTTTTACAACGAGTGACGGGTTTTATGACTTAGGGAGCGTGCACAAACCACGTAGCTCCATTTTGGCCCCCCACCCACGTAGCCCTACGTGGCTTTTGCCTTTACCCCCCCTCCCCTCCAAGTAGCACGTAGCTTTTTTCCCTTTTGATTCCAGTAGTACTGTTTTCTCTTTTCAGACTATTGTAAATTACATGCTGAGGTAATCAACTGAGGGAAATAAATATTCTCATGTTGTTGTGTGTTCTGTTCCTCATTTTAACTGTGAAAATTGTTATGAGAGGAAAGCTACGTGGCCTGGCTCGGAACCCCCCCTCCCCCCACGTAGCCCAGCGTAGCCTTTCAGCCAACCTATCCCCCCCCCCCCTGGACCGAGCCCCGTAGTTTGTGCATGGTCCCTCAGCTAAAAAAATCGGGACATTTGGCGTCCCGATGGAGGGTAAATCGGGACGCGTCCCCAGACCCTTGAAAATCGGTACTTCCCACGCAAATCAGGACACCTGGCAACGCTAGTTATGATAGAATTGAAGTAATTGTAAGAAGCGGGATTTATACACTTCAAAGAATTCATATATACAGTGCCGATTGTTTTTACAGTGATATCTAACATTGCGTTGGTGCAACGATACAGCAACAAAGTAGTATTGTTGAAGAAGCACCGACACCGTAATAAAATAATATAAGGCTTTGAAAGTTCTGCTAATTCCAGCAGTTTAGACTGAGGGAAAAGCGCATACGCAGAACATGCGGTAAATATAACAGAACCTCAAAGCGCAGAAATAGAGACGAGGAATAAAAATATTTAAAAAATGAATAAACAAAGCTAACAGCAACTGTGAGTAAATAAATAACATTTAATTTCTTAGAATACGACAATACGAACAATTCGCGGCACATGAAACTAAAATATAATTAATAAAAACTTGACAATTAATTCCTTATAATGGGTAAAATTTCGCGGCACACCTTTCAGCTCGTTGCGGCACACTAGTGTGACGCGGCACACCGGTTGCGGACCATTGCATTAGGGAACGTGCATAAACCACGTAGCTCCATTTTGGCCTCCTGTGAACCTCCCTCCTCCCCCACGTAGCCCTACGTGGCTTTTGCCACTAACGCTCCCCCCCCCCCCCCCCCACGTAGCACGTAGCACGTAGCACGTAGCTTTTTTCCCTTTTGATTCCACAAGATATTTGTACTTTTTTCTCGTGTCAGACTATTGTAAATTACTAACGAAGATAATTAACTGAGGCAAATATATATCCACATGCTGTTGTGTGTTCTGTTCCTCATTTTAACTGTGAAATATGTAATGAAAGGAAAGATACGTGGGCTGGCTCGATTCCCCCCCAACCCCCACGTAGCCCAGCGTAGCCTTCCAGCCAACCCCTCCCCCCCCCCCTCGACCGAGCCACGTAGTTTGTGCACGTTCCCTTACGGCCAACAACAATCTGAACAACTGCTACTATAGCTAGCCTGCGAGGTCCTTCACTACGAATTCAGACGGATCGTTGAGGTACAGTACAGTTTAAATAGAAAGCTTTTATTTCACTCTGACAAGTTAGTCAATGTTTGTAACACTTTCAGTAGCACAATTCCGCACCAACTATGCTGTTGATTCATCGCAGTACTACTATAGGCAACAGTTTGATGAGAATAAATAATTTCACCACCGGAAGCCAAGCTAAAAACAGCCACTTGGCTCATCTTAAGGTTAGGCAGTGGACCGTACTGCACGGATCTCTAATGCGCGCTACGTTACTACCATTCAATTTTATTACATGAACTTCAGTACGCAATACACTCTGAATTTAAGGCATTATGTATCCTTTCATTCCTGGACACGCTGTCCAGGAATGAAAGGATAATCCTGCAACCGCAGATAAGTCAGATCATTTTTACTATATGACAAATTTTTATTTTAGTAAAAGACTCACCATTTTGCAGATGATTTTTTGTCGAAACATGCTTTACTGATTATGTGACTAAACAAAGACACTCATATTAACACTTACGACTTCTACCTACAACAAATCCTTTAACTCAGTTCAAAATTCTCTTGCGTGATTTGAGAAATCAACGGGGAAATAAGTCTAGATGAGCCGCTTGGTGATGCATTTCCACAAATTAAGACTTTTTTAACCCTGTTTTTTTTTATTTACTCAATGATGTTTGAGTCATCTAAAACAATGTTCTTTTTTCTTTGAATAAATTTGTAAACACTTTTTACACAACAGCTGACTTTGACAGCTTGTGGTGTAAAAAAAAAATGATGTACTAAGTGGATAATTACGTTAAAAAATTGTTTCGTTGTTGCCAATTTTGAAATGGTGTAATTGTTTAACATTCCTTATGAAATTATCTATTTATTGTAGTTCTAAAGAATGAAGGTTAGTATTTTAGACTTTATTTAAATAAAAGTCTATAGAATTGAAGTTACCATGGAGTATTTTTTTATTGTTTGAGACACTTGGACAACGGATTCGTTTTCTTAAAAAAAAAAAAAAAAAAAAAAAAAACGATAGTTCAGATACAAAAGTACAATTGTATTAAAAGAGACGGGGAGCTGTTTGTAGGTTTGATATCTGGCAATGGAATGTGCCCTATCTAGATATCGAGTGTCAATATCTCAAAAATGGTGGGACTTTTAATGAAATAAAAATTTTGTCATATAGTAGGAAATGATGTGGCCTATCTACGGTTGCAGGATTATCCTTGCATTCCTGGACACAATGTATGTGAAAGTAACATGAAAAAAAAATGCTTATTTTCTTTACAACTTACAAAGTGTATTAGATTTTTTTGTATTTGTCATTTAAATATAAAAAATAATCGATATTAGGGACAAGTTCCTTGGGGACAGAATATTTTAGAGACACACAGTAGCCAAAAATTGGCTAAGTTTGACAAGTTTGACGTCCACTCATAACTGTAAATACTATTAAATTTTTTTTTAAAATATCGTAGTTCTCGAAGTTCTAAAATCAATACCCATATACTATTTTACACCCCTTATTTCTCTGTTCCACTAGTAAAACATATTTTTACAATGTTTTAAATACAATATTCGGTTCTGGGTAAATTAAACATATATTATGTGCAAATTTGAAGAACGAAGCTTATTTCGTTTACGAGCTAGTCTTGAAAGACGGATGAATGGATAAATAGTGGCGCCCATTTGTTAGGACGCCACCAAAAATTCAAGTTTTGTTTGGTTACTTTCATCTGAAACATTGAAGTCAGAAGTATTCGACAAATGGGTAACTGTTGATCAAACAATAATAACATTAATATTAATTCATTTAGTAGGTATTTATAATGTATATAAGAACAGGATAACAGAAGAATGGCATAGCAATATTTCTTTAAGACCAAATTAAAGTGACACGAAAGTAGTTATTAATTTTAAACGGTTATAAAATTTCATTATGAAATAGTCGTATAGAGCAATTAATGTGCGCAATACTATATGTAAGGAAGTGTCTGAGTATCTAAGAATACTATTTAGCGATGTATCTTTTCGCCAGAGAAACACTAATCAACAACAATTTAAAAAATTCTTAATATACCTAAAACAATGATGGGAATCTGAGAAATTTGACTATGTGATCTGTTATATATAATAGTTATAAACATAAAATAGCTGTTCTACTGTCAAATTATCTTCCGTTTTTGTAGTTATGTCAAAAAAATTTTAAACAATTTTCCCAGAATGGTGGGTGAACGGTTAACGTTCTGGCAGTAATGAAAAAAAATCATATCGTCATGTGAAAAGAAATGCTAAATTGTACCTCCTTGTATCCCTCTATTGGTACGATAATTTTTTTCATCATTTTCACTGTCAGTAGTGCACAGGAGAAAAGTCAGAACTAACCAGAAATGTTGGATGATTAAACATAATAACGTATACCAAAATCATAAATACATCTAAAAGTATAGATATATCTTTGTTTTAAGGGCTTGTAAAAAATAAATTTCATACCTGCACTCAAAGATGTTGTAAATAATGTCAACAGAATGTGACTGAAGAGAGTTTAAATACAGTAACATATTAGTTTTCTCGATTAAAAAATCAACAGTTATGTGCAATTGACATAGAACAAATGCTTTAATATAGTGAGTGCCTTAGAAGTTATGAACTTAAACACTCAAATTGTATGAGGTATTATATATGTAAATAGTGAAAAATGAAAGTGGAGAAATTAATTATTTTTAGTACAGTTGAAGTATTAAACGGAATAAATAAAGCAATGATTGCATGAAGATCTTTAACACATTTTTAAATGAAACACTTTATTGAAAACTCTTTCTTCAAATCACCTTATAAGAAAATGATACACATAAATGATTTCATAAAATCTGAAATTAGATCGTTAACTAATCCGCAGCTGCAACTGTATACCGTTGCATAAAGACATCTACTGAAAACCATACATAAAATCTATTCAAGTACATTAATGCTTCCATCAATCCATTACATGGATCTTAATTTTGTTAATTAGCACAAAAGTAATCATTTCGCAACAAAATCACCCTTAAATATAAACCATTCTCTGTACGGAAATTCTTTAAACTGCATTGCAACCAGTTTCTCTTCTCTGACGATCCTTGGAGATAATAGAATCCTTAAATTGATTGAAATCCTGAGTTTCAGTTTCCTGGAGTTGACGGTCGACGTATTCCAAATAGTAGATCAGGGATATCATGACGACTATGAACACCAACAGTGTTGCTGCCAACCCACACACTGAGTTAGTTGTCCCATTCTCTACACCAGGGGGCATAGTAGTCCCCACTGTCGTAGATCCAGCGGAACGATTACACTCGCACTTCTCAAGAGACTGATTGAAACGAGTTTCTTCATCTAAAGTTTTATTCTGAAAAAGTACGGTTTCATATTAGTTTCATTAACATATGTTCTGATAATCATAGTTGAAGTTACTTGAATTAATTATAACGGTACGAGAAGTTCCATTTTGCGTTAGTATTTTTATTATGAACATAACTCCCAAACACGAAATCGTTAGTAGCAGATGATTTCTTTGTGTTAACAGCGTTTTGGGTTTAAACCATTCGTTTGTATTACATTTGTGGCACCACTACGTTTCAAAAACAAATCTGTTTACAGATGTTAATTTTTCTCTATTTGTTCTGTAGAAGGAGCACAGTACGCAAAATTACTTATTTCCATATACACAGAAAACTTTTAATCTCTTACCTGACATTCACCAACGAAATGAAGCTGTGGATCACAGATACAATCACAATTCACTTCGGCTCCTGTAACTTCACTTCCTCCACTGCACTCCTGTTAATAAGATACAATTCGCTATACATTCAGCTCTAAATGTAACATTAGTAAAAAGCTCACAACAAAACTTTACGTCATTTATTATTGCTGATTTAATGTTAAATTCCATCCTGTTGCAAGAATACTTTTAACTAAATTTGGTCTTTGCATTGCATCGGTTTGTATAACGTTCAGTTTTAGAGAACAAATACAGGCTAGTTCTGGCTGTTAAATTAGAGTCACATCTTCCTTTCACAATAAAACAGTAATAAACTAGAACAAGAGCCGTAAACTCCAATCAGCGTACAAAGATATAAAATAATTACGAACTAAAAGTAGATGCTTTAAGAATAGAAAGAATGAAAAGAAACAAAAAATCGGAAAAGCTGATGGTGCAGCTGCATTAAGTGGAGGATTATATGAATACAGACGACTACATTTATGCTCTATTCACTCCGAAATGACAACTCAAAGCGATGTTCCGCTGGCCCGGATAGCCCCTTCCGTTCTTATCTACCGAGCTGATTGCCGTGTCCAGGCTATTGTGTGGAAAATTTTCCCTTCGCATGTAGAGATAACGTCATTGGAATGATAGAGCAGACTGGCCTTAATTCGCCTCTGTTAACTGAACGGGATACAACACATACAACCACACCTATTAAACATGTACTGTCAGCTATAAAAAACACTCCAAAATTGAATCTGACCGATACGTAAAAAGTAAGTAGAGACGTCTGCAATAATTATAGGGGTATAATACCACATAATTTTCGATACAAGATACATTCAAAACTAATAAATAAATAATAGTACAAACAATATTGGTTAAAGAGCATATTGACTTTAAATATGTTCGATCAAATGTACACAGTACATTTATCTCACTAAAACTTATATAAAAAGGATGGGATTACAACCAGAAATCACAGTTAACTTTTGTTGATTTTGTCAAAACTTTTAACTATGTAAACAGAGACCAGTATATACTCAACGACAGTTTTCCCACAACATTTTATCAGAGTATCTGCTGCTTTTGCGACAATGATTTAAAAAAAAAGCTGGTGGAAAAGGAAGTGAAAATATACAGGTGTATGACAAGGAGTGCAGTACAGTAACAGATGAATCAGTCATGCTTATTTCTGAAAAGCTAATCGTTCGATAAATTTGCGTTGTGTCTCTGAAACATAATGTGAAAGTTTTTGTCAAACCACTTGTTAAATTTTGCGGTTCTTGCTGGTTTTAGTATTTCTTATTCATTACACTTGATGGTGACATCTACAACTAAGTATGGCAGGTAACAAAACAACTAGAATGACCAGCTGACATTCTAGCTATTCCTCCATTCACTCAAAATACTTTGAACTTGTGTTCATTGAACTGCATGTCACCAAAGATTATTTAAAGACTTCATATAGAACAGGATGCAGTCTAATCTTGTTCCGGCATTATGATTTACGGATACTAAAGAGCTGAAATGCCTGCATACCTAACACTGAGCAAAGCTATACTTCAACTATCACTGATCTGTAACGGAAAATTTGTGCGCCATTAGGGATGGAACAATCAAAAATCAAGATTGAGCATCTTGAAAGTATTTAAAGCAGAGATTAAACAATAAAAATTGTTAAATTATTTGATAACAATATTTTAACTGTAAATACTAATACAAACTGTACCAAAACGATTTAAAGTGACAATAGAGATTATTTAAGTGTTGTTAAAAGATATTAAAAGTAAAAAACCTTAGTAACATAAAAATATTTAAGTAATTATACCGTTATTCCGCGAATATAATTAAAATGATTTTAATCTAATTTAGGCAGGCCGAAAATGATGTTTTTGTTCTGTTACTATCCATATCGATAAAAACCATTTTCTCATCAAGTTGCAGTATTTTATAAAAAATACTCCAATTAAAGAGAAGTTACATAAAAACTACTTATTAAATCAAATAGTAACAAGATATTTTAGACAGATATTATTAGAGAAAACAAAAGTAATGCCACATTGGGGCAGAGAAATAAAAACAATAACAATCCTAATAATATGACATTATAGAAGACATCAGTCGCAAAATGGTATCTTGGGTGTGATGTCATTTATGATATGGATAAAGATATTAACAGTAAAATTAACAAATGCTAATTGGTATGCGGAACAGTCACTATAGTTCTTAAAAATAAAGCTAATCTTGACACACAAGTATTACTTGATGACACACTTGCTGCTCCAATTAGACCCTATGGTAGAGAAACATATTTTACCACACACAGAGACGTTCAAAAGCATTAAACATCATAAATGTAATAAGTTATAAGGAATCACTGAAGAAAAAAAAAAATAGGAAGTGAACTGCAAATAATATCGATGGAAGAAAAACAAGCACGTTAAAGAAAGTAGTAGATGGAACATTTGGACAAAATCGAAGAAGAGAACTTTCCAAAAACAATTAGAAAACAAGCACCCAGAGGACGCAGACGCATTGGAAGAACAGACAGACCAAAGACCCAATTCACTGATGAAAACAACTACCATGAAATTCATTTAAGAAAAATGTAATGCAGTGAGTAGTAACGTTTTACCATTTTCACAGCTCGTTTCACTCTGTCAAACATGTTGTTACAGATTTCGTAGTCCTTAAATTCATTAACACACACTTCTAGAACCCTGTAAAAAAAAAACCACAGCAATAATCACTAAAATTAAAAAATTGTAACAGAGTATGGTGAAATAAAAATATAACAAAACCAGATATATAGGAATGTAGTATGAAGTAAATTATTACATACATGCACGGGTTGAAATGAAGTCTTGGCATCATAGCAACCATACACTTAATTTCATTATTGCTAAATGTTGTGCCGTATAAATTAATGCCTGTAAAGAAAAATAATTTGCTGAGAAAATGGAAAAAATGATAGAAATAATTAGTGTCATCAATGTAGAACACATTCAAAAATTAATTGTGAGGTGACACCTATTTTCCTCAATTAGCACGAGTGTTAATGATCAAATTTGTTGAGCCGACATTACAACCTTCCATTATAAAATAAATTAAAATGGGAGTTGATATAAATAAAATCATTGCATACTGGCTCTAACTTTTCGATTATTTTTCTTAGAAGAGCCATCATGAAGAAGGTTCCAATATAAATTTTGTCTTACCTTTCTCAATCAATTTTGGAAGAACATCGATTGAATGCTTTACAGTTTTTGGTTTTGTTGAATTGCAAATATTTGTAAATTCCTTAAGGCACCGGAGACATCTCCAGTATTCATATCGCTGAAAATCGAAAAGAATACAATTATGCTTAGTTCTGATAGTCATTCAGATGATTTGCTTCACATTATTTTCCAAAAATAGGGAATGGTAGTAATTGAAATGTTAGATGAAAATTTTACAAAACTCACTCCACAAGAGCTGAGACGTTGGGAGCCAAACATATAGCTGTAGCTTTCTCCATGAAAAGCATACAGCATTCCTCCATCGACGAATCGTCTGCCATGGCTGAAGTAGAGGACACTGCAACACACGTACGTAAGGTATATTTGCAATGCTTTGCAATCCAGACAATTTGCATAACGTAGAACTAAATACCTCACGTTTACTGAATTTAATTTTATCTTTTTGTTTTTCGTTAGACCCAATTTCATCAATAGGAAACTTTTTTGTGATTCTTAAAGAAATGCTGTTGAGGTGGTGGGGATATTAATGATTACACGGGACTACTGAAGTAAATGCAAAGTCATTTTCATTTTTTGTATTAGTTATCGCTGCTTGTCACTACTCTTCCAGATGGATAGCATCTTTGATCAAAATAACACATTTTTTTACATCCTTAAGAGGCGCAACAATTTCTTACCTTATGTGCGAATTGATTCTAAAATATTTTATATCACCAAGATACCCCTTTTCTTGGTCATTTACTCTTTGATTGACTCGTAGCTTATTCTAAAATCAAATCTTAAATTTACATAAAAGTGTTTCCTGTTCTAGTAAGCTTTAAACTTAAATATTAACAAATAACTACGAACTATTACATATTCATAAGGTACAGTAACCTACTGTACAATAGTTGAAAATTCAGAAGTTCTGCTGCACTTTGAAAACAAGACAAAAGTAAAAAAGGGCTAGTTTTTAGAATCCGAAATTAAGTTCGAAATACAACAGTGTTACATTTAATGAGGATGTACTGGTATAAATAAAAAATTATTTTTGGAAATAATGTTGAGACTGAAATTGTAGTTTCATTGTGACGGGAAAGATTCCTGATCTAGTTTCGTGGTTGAATGATCAACAGCATGACACCCAAGATAGGTACTAGTGTTGGTGGAGATGCACAAGCGGAAATACTTGATACAATTAAAGAGTAGGAAATCTAATATGACGCGTTACTAAAAACTGCAACTAACATACACTTCCAGTCTATTAGCTTCCATGTTGCACATTTTGTATACTATTGTAGTCATATACACTACTACAACCCGCCACAGTTGCTCAATGCGCTAAGGCACCGAATACTAGTACCGGAGGTTCTGCAGAGCAAGAACGATTCCTAATCCACTTGTATCTGCCTTCCTTATTGCGTTTTTATTAGATTTATACCGAGCGTGATGTGTATGCAGTAACGCTCCGACCTTGCACTCGGGAGGACGCGGGTTGGAATAACCACCGGCCATACTGATTTCGATTTGCCATGGTTTCCCCAAATCACCAGCTAATGTCGGGATGGTTCCTTCAAAAAGACCATGGCCGAATTCCTTCTAGTTTCATGTTCCCAGTGCTTTCCCGCCACTAATGATCTCAAAGTCGACTATGCATAAAGCCATAACCAAAAAAAAAGCGGTTATCCGCAATCACCAAGTAGAATTCCGGGATAGTCTCCAACCTCCGTCTCATTACAAACTTCACAAACGAAAATACACGTAGCACACAGAGAATATAATTACAAGATTTTCGCAGATAGATCGCAATACAACTCTCTTTCCCGGTTGGCGTCAGGCTTAGCGTAAAGCCGGTCAAATCCGAAACAATTGCATCCTGAAAAAATACCGATCCTGTAATAGCGGGATAGTGCAAGGATAAAGTCCATATACTCTGCTAATCAAACACGCATCGAAAACGCATTAGCGACGGAGACTACTATTAGATAACAAAACACCTTGCAAATTTTTGGAAAGTCATAAAATCTCTCAATTCATCATGCTGCTCTTTCAGAGAGATGAATCACATGAAGAAATAATTGGGTATCATTAACTTGACGGCACAAGGACCAATACCAAGAATTTCTGATACTACAACACTTGAGTAGATGGAAATAATAAAACTACATTCATTGTTCATACGTTTAACAAATTAATCACAGATTCGATTGTGCGGTAACATCGCTGTGGAGCATCTTAAAGATACACTACGAACATCCGTGACCGTCCTGTGTTCCGCAGATGACAAAAATAACCTGGTCAATTAATTCCACAATTGCACAATTTAATCATTTACTTTATAATTTCCTATAAAACTTTAGAGCATCTGATGATTACAGTTGTGCTACCGACGCCAGACTATGTATCACAGATAGCAACAAATCTTTTTAATTATTTGTCAGATAACTGCTCTGATTAATAATAGATCTTATTTAGCTGATTTCGGTGCACATGAAAGATACCCTACAAACTTTAGCGGCCACACAACGTTATACTATATATGAAAATGAAGCAAGAATACTTAGCAGTTCATTCATGTTCTTTCCGAAATGAATACGCTTCTCTGTTAAATGACAGATGTTCTAATACTAATATACTACTACTAAAAGTACCAAGCAAGGTTACTTACTTGCTATGACCAACAACAAGACGAGGAACTTCATGGTGAGAGATGTTCCCTGGACGAAGCTCTACAATCGACTGACTTATCTTTTCGGTTGTAGCATTCAGTGGTTGGCGATGCCCTGGCTGCGGCTACCAGATTCTTGGAAAACAGTTCCATCGCAGCCTGGCGCACGGAATAAGCAGAACTGGGTACAAGCGTTGTCAGTTTTTCGGACTGAAATCCTTACTTCCACGGAGGGTTCCTTGTAAACCGTCCACTACATCGTAAGAGCATAAATGTTTCAACTTAATTCGAAACTGCTTCCTGTACATAGGCGAAAAGGCAGGCCAGCATCAAGTTTTTTTTTACACCTTTAACGATGTAGAGGTGGGAAAGGAGTGGGGTAAGGAACGGATAGGAATTCAGCCATAACTTTTTGAAGGAACTTTCTTCTGGATAGCCGGACAGGGATTCGAATCTGCGTCCTCCCAATTGCGAGGCCAGATCGTTGCCATTCACCCACCATACTATCTCCAACTGTTTGAGATGTCTTTCTTATCTTTATTATTTTCAAAAGTAACGGGAGGTAATTGGCTATGGTTTTTATGAAGAAACTATTAGTTTCTTCTCCGTAAACATCTAGGGAATGCTGCGACAATGCCAAGCTACCGACTGACGCCAGTGTGTCGTTCGTAACACTCAGTCCTGGTATTTTGGAGGACGTGATTTCAAATCCCCCTCCATGGATCCGGATTTAGCTTTTCTATGGTTCCCCGAAATTACTCCGGATGAATGCTGGGATGGTTCCTTTAAGAGGCGATGGTCGATTTCCTTCCCATTCTTTGACATTAGTCCTCTCCGGTTCCTAACTACCAAATTTCCTAGTAACAACTCACAAATTTTATTCAAACATCATGTATCAAACAACATTTATCATCGTACGACAGAGACAGATACTAACACATTTCTTCATTAGGTTATAATATTTTAGGTTAGAGATCATAACAGAAGATGGAGACAGTATAACGATACTCCAAATTTTATTCCTTTTGCGTTCTAAGTACTCGAAAACTGCAGGTCGATCCTGTCGTCAAGTGAATAACCCTCCCCAGTAGATTTTTAACTTTCACAGTTGTGGTGAAGGGTAGGAATAGAATACATCTAACTTCGCTTTTTTTTGCAAAAAACACCTTTAAAATGTAAGTTGGACTGTTTTAGATGTATACCAAATCACATTATATGACAAAAATTATATTCCTACTAGCATTATTCCGAGCGACTGTGCTGGGTGCAGACACATTATCAACAAATTTCCAGAGGTGATCAAATGCACCGTCAACCACTTTTTTTGTTGCTCATGGCTTTCTTCCTCGTCGCTCATTAGCTCATTAGAGGCAGGGAAGAGGGGAGTTAGGAACTGGAAGGAATTCGACCATGTTCTTTTGAAGGGAGCATCCCGGAATTCCCCTGGAGTGATTTGGGGAAACGATGGAAAATCCAAAGCTAGATGGGTCGACGGGGATTCGAACCCACGTTCTCCCGAATGCGAGGCCAGAGCGTTACCGCTTATCCACCACTCTCGATACCGCTAACCGCTTCCACTCGTTATGCGAACTAATTTTTCAACCAATACGAAAGGACCATACAACTGTGATAATCGTTCTATATTGAATATTTGTAATATTATTTTGGAAGAAAAATACATGGTGTTTAGATATCAACTGTATAGGAATTTATATAAATAACATTAACAACATACGTTATTATAATGTTTGTAACTAAAAATCTTTTATTATTGAAACTAGTATTAATAAATGTGGCGTTTTCAACCTTAATAGAATGTATGGTATTAGGATATATTCAAATTCGAATAGCTACCAACAGAGTAAATTTTGTTGTTATAATCAGTAATTTGGAGAAGCTGTTAAATTATTTGCTAATTATTATCCATTCCCTATTAAGTCAAATTATTTTATTTAATAGTCTAATCCCATTTTTAGTATAATAATTTAATTATTTATATGGTGGCTCTAACCTATTAAACGTAAACACTACCTTACAAAAAAAGTGAAGCACCTAGGATGGATTGAAATGAAACTTCACAGTTTGTGAGGGTATGTGATGTTACTTCAGTGATTACAAAAACGAGTCAGATTTACAAAGAACTTGGAAGTATGAGCCCACTCATCAATATGGTGTTGCACCCACCCCGGCCTGGATGCATGCACTGACTCGAATGATAAGGGGCAACAAAGCCGCTGTATCCTCCGCTGAGTGTACCTGCCCCACAACTGCTTTAACTAGTACTTGATATCCTGCATATTGGCAAAGGCACTGAGTTGACGTCTGAGATGGTCCCACACATGTTCTATCCGGGACGGATCTGGGGAGCTTGCTGGTCACAGGAATACATCAACATCAGGCAGACAGTTTATAGACACGCGTACCGTGTGTGGGTAAGCATTGCGCTGTTGAAAAATGGCACCACAATACTGTCGCATGGGAGATAGCACGGGTCATATCAGATGGCTCGTCACACTATGAGGCCAAGAAAGAAAGGGACCACTTTCCAGGTCGCCACCATTCCCACGGACAATGATCATCCGAGGTAGTGCAGTCCAATCTTCCTTGTCATGGCACCTCTCCAAACACAATCGTTTGTATTGTGGTTTTAACGGAAGCTTACGCAAGGGACGGTAATTCGTTAGTCCTGCATCTGCTAGTCCCCGACAAATGGTGCCGAAAGACACAAAATGTTGCAAGGAGACCTGTTTTATCCCGAGCGGTTGAATACCACAAAACCTTGGCGTCGTCTCTGATCAATCACTCCCTGGTTAGTTTTGCCAGATATATGTGATCATGTGATCAAATATATTTAAGTCCTACCATTACTTACATCTAGTAATGAGCAGGGATTCAGTATTAGCATATGAAATAATAGGGGAAAGATTAAGCGACTTTAATGAATTCACTGAATGGGAGCACACTGACAAACATACGAAATTGATGGAAATAATGCATGGAAATAGCTCTAATTTAAAGCAATAATATAACTAAAAAATTAAGTCAATTATCATATTTTTCCCAAGCCAGCAGAGGGGTAGTAAATGCATTAGCCTGTAACTGAGAATTCTACATGAAGTATGGATGTTATCGCAGTTATTGTGTCGAAGAGAGACTCCAGAGCGTCATTATGGAACTGTGCTCCCGGGCTGTACGCCTGGAGTGGGGGTATCACGTGTCCAGCCCATATCTGGTTCATTATTCCTTAGTAAGTACTTCAGAGCTGGTAGAGTTGGAGACTAGTTTCTCACGTTATGTATCTCTGCTAGCTTTGAAGCCTGCTGCGTCAAAAAGAATTAGGTTATCTACCTCCAAGGGCTTGGGGAAGATTACTCCGTCTGAACATTCTATGCTTTTGAAGCTTAAAAGCCTACATAGTCCACACAGACCACAATTTCTTCTCGGAAAGTAGGCGCAGAACTGAAGGGGTTACGATGTGCTTGGTGCACAACACGGTAATCCTCCCTTGTGATGGCGAGACGTGGTTAGCCGGAACCTTTAAGTTACCATGAAGGCCAACATCGGACCACTATCACATCCAAACACCCCAAAAATCTGAATACTCCAAGATTCGTCCAGACGGCCAAATGGATACCCACAATGTAGTTCTTTTCAAACTCAGTCAGGTGCCGATAACTGTGGCTCACACGAGTACTTGGCACCTCTGTGTCCTTCACAGTGATTCATATTAGCATATTTGCAATTAGCATCGTATAGAGTGGTGGGAGGTTGGGGACTTGGTCAAATGTGCAAGTCGGTAGCAGGAATTCCTGAGTTCGACTCTCAGGGCACAATTTCACAATAACATAACTCCGTTTAACCATGAATTGCACAGATACATTTATAGAAGAAGTCTTTACAGACCTCCCAGAGAAACATATGTCGTTATTACGTGACCCAACCACCATGCGTTTACCAAGCCTTTGTTAACCTCTTATTGGGGACTCATATTCTATTTAGGCCTGTGTTTAAGCCGCAACCCCTCCCCCCCTCCCCCAGCTTGTTAGACCCCACACCAATAAGCCCTCATTTCCTTCTCTGCACGGTGTGGGCAACAGGTGAATTAGCACTATTTTGTAATACCCGCGTGCCCTTCCACGGGTTAGGTGAATTCCGCTACTCTAATTACTGTACAGATGAATTCGCAACTCTGGTACGTAGACAGGAAATTGGTCATAGCCCACTGAAGGAATGATTCCAAATTTCACTGGTTGGTTCAGTATTGAAGTTACTAAATTTTCAACAAGGATGGTAAACTTTGAATAGCAAAGTTGTTTCCTTCTTGACACTTTACAACTAAAGTAAATAAAATCTTTTAAAGCATTTACTTTAGTCGATCCCATGAAATAAAACCACAGCTCAAGACATCTAACTTTCTTTCCGTAAAAACGTAAATAATGCATTACTCGCCGGAAGACACCCGAAGGGGAGTTAGGCCGAGTTTCAGCAAGGTGCTAGGGTGCAATTCGTCACCGAATGCAATCTGGTAATTCTCCGGGGAAAGAAGAGTTCCTTTTCACATGGAATCCGAGGCGTACTTCACACACACACAAAATAAACTTTGTCTCCGCGCTTGTCATCTCGCGAATTTCTCCATTTACTGAATGGAAAACACTCTTCTTTAAAAATTAAAGGACGTAATATCTTAATGTCTCAATATCTTTCCATGTTAATGTCATTTGTCTCGTTTTATACAGGCAAGAGTTTAAATATTATCACGTCATCTCGCTTTTGTGTACCAGACCAGTAACCATGTGCTGAACACGATCAGCGCATTTTAATTCTTGATTGTCACTCAGTCGTAAATGAACGCAACTGTGCACAGATTCTCAATGCTGCCTTGAACCTAACTGCAGACTGAAACATCTTTGATATATTGTAAGACCTAGTATTGTTGCTCCCGCTACGTGACAATAGAATAAAAATTGCTCTGTGGTTCTTCTGCCCATTTCTCAAGATCACCTGTTCCCCATTCTCAGAGTAATCGTCCTGGAACCCACTGCTGTCTTACTGCTATCTTTCTTGATCTTTAACAATCTGGTATCTCTCAAAATTGAGTCATGTTAGTATGATTCTCCATTCACATCATCTTCAAATCAGTCAGTTCGGACGACGTGATACTTCTAAATAAAGCCATTACTACCCTTATTAAGAACAGTTCATCGTATATTCTGTTTCTAATATGGCTGTAGGTGCCTGTGTTGAGTGTTATGTGTTTTTATAAGAAGACAAAAGAACGCGGAAGGTTATACACGGTGATTGTCCATATAGAACAGCATAGCAAAGTGCAGTTGTATCACCGAGACAAGGGGGTGAGCGGATAGAGCTCGGCCGAGGTCATTGGTTCAAATCCCAGCCCAACCATCAACATATTGGCTTTCCATGGTTTCCCGTAACTCAAACCTGCATACATATTACGTGGCCTACCTCTTCGTTACATCTTAGTATCTCCAAACTGAATGTTTCCATTGTGTCGAAAGGTATAGACGACTGCATCATCAACGACCAATTTAAAGTAACAAGTAATGTTGTCTCCAAGGACATTTATAAAAATTATGAAAGGACGTTGTCTATTGCATTTCCTTAAGGGACATCTAAAGTAACATCTATATTAGTAAAGGCTTCTCTGTGAACGACCTCAAACTGCGACCAACCAGTTAGAACGAACGGGATTTCACAGCGGGCAATGTAGGTTCATTACCAACCACTTTAGAGTCATAACTTTTTGTCTGAGTAGTCCTAAACGCAATAGTCAGTGCGGTTAGTTAAACTGATAGGAGGTCTCTAAACACTCCTTTTTTGACATGTCAGTACCGAGCGTGGTGGGTAAGCGGGAACGCTCTGGCCTCGCATTCGGGACGACGTGGGTTCGAATCGCCTTCTGGGCATCCAGATTTGGGTTTTCCAGGCGGAAGCCGGGATGCTTTCTTCAAAAAGCCATGGCCGAAATCCCGTTCCTTGCTCCCATCCTTGACGTTGACGAGGCGTAGAGCCATAAACAACAAAAAAGACATGTCATTAGACTTAGTGAATAACTTTTACCTATGGCGCTCCTTCTACGAAGCCACTATGGTACTAATCTCAGTACGGGTAAGACAGAAGATGTAAATAAATTTGATTTTAGCAGAAACAAGTAAAGCTGTTCTCCTATGAACCTCCTGTAACTCATGTATCTGATAGTAAACAAATATGAGTCCCATACTACACCACAATATCAAGGCAATGGTCTATCCACAGTTTTATAACTCAACTCTCTTACTTCTCTGGGAAATTCCCGGCTACACGGTCTCAGGGGCTGTGTGTAATGCACTGGGAGGTTTTTTAGGCTGAGGGAGAAAGACCTGGAACACGAAATACAGTTATGGGCAACCCAATCAAATGCAACACCGGAATGTAAGAGGAACTTAAGAGAATCTTGACGGTTAAAAGTTCTTGTATAACTGTAAAATCGTTTGTAATAAACAACCAGAACTTAAAGGCGTTATTTGTAGCCCCGAGACGGATATTGTTATTGGTACAGAAAATTGGTTAAAACCAGATGTAAGTTCTTCCAAAACTTTTAAGTATAGATAGCATGAACGTTTTTCGTAAGGATACATTAACTTCTCATGAAGGTGGGGTATTTATAACTGTCAGTAAATTCCTCGTATGTAATGAAACAAACGTCGAAACGATCTGCGAAATCATATGGATTAAACTCAGAGTTGCCGGGTCAAAACTCGTCAAAGGCGCCTTCCACCGTCCACCTGATGCTGACATAACTATCTCCAAAGAGTTAAGAAATACTGTAAACAGTATCACTCACCGTTTACAAGATCGAGCTATATTTCTAGGAGGTGATTTGAGCCTGCCTAATATCGACTGGCGTAATTACGTTCACATTACTGGTGGCAGGGGTAAAGCAGCTTGTGAAGTCATTCTCGATCTGTTCTCAGATTATCAGCTCGAGCAGGTAGTTAATGAACCAACGCAGTGTCATAACGGTAGCAAAAACATTTCCGATCTCGTAGTTACCAACAGGCCAGGTTCTGGCCTCGCATTCGGGAGGACGGAGGTTCGAATCCCCGTCCGGGCATCCAGATTTGGGTTTTCCATAGTTTCCCAAATCACTCCAGGCAAATGCCTGGATGATTCCTTCAAAAGGCTATGGCCGAATTCCTTCCCATTCCTTGCCCCCCATCCTTTCCCGTCCCTAAATACCTCGCAGTTAGAGAGACGTTAAACATATATATATAAAAAAAACAGGCCAGAATTATTCACTGATATTTCAACGACCACAGGAATAAGAGATCACAAAGCGGTAATTGCAAGCATAAAATTAGTAACGAAGCGAAAAAGGGGAAAAGAACGGATTGTATACAGATTCAATAAGGCCTCAAAGGAGTGTTTTAGAACTTACCTGAGGAATAATTACCATAACTTCAAGTTAGCAAGACACACCGTTGAAGAGATGTGGCATCGATTTATACATATTGAAATGGAAGGTACACTAATACATATACGGAAACGGACAGTAAAGGAGGAGGATGATCCACGTATACGCGTGAAGTCAAAAGGAAGATATACGCACGCTCAAGAAGGTAGGGGTGTCGAAGTGACATAACTATTAGCTTAGTTAAACGGAAGTGTTAATAATGAGATGCATAAGGCCTCTAACGATTTCAGTTACAACTCTCTTTCTAAGAGTCTCACAGAAAAACAAAAGAAATTTGGTCGTATGTACAAAAAGTCAGTTGTAACGACAACAATACGCCAGTACTAATTCTTGAAGCTTCCGAGGTTAATGAAATCCGCGTTAAAGATTATGTACTTAACACTGTATTCATTAACTGATGAAAACAAGGATAGCACACCCGTTTTCCCACCTCGTGTGTAGTTAGAGATGGATTGTTTACGAGTAGATACTACAGGTATCGTAAAGCAATTAGAGCTCCTGAAACGGGTGAAAGCATAGGGTTCAGATGGAATTCCAGTAAGAGTATTTTCAGAGTTCGCGGCGGAAATCGTACCATTTTTGTTTGATGTATACAGTAAATTTTTAGAAGAGTGATTAGTACGTTCAGACTAGAAAATCGCGCAGGTAACTCAGATTATCAAGAAAGGATATCGTATTGATCCTAGATACTACCGTACTATATCTATAACATTTGTTTGTAGCAGAGTTATGGAACATATCATATGCTCGAATGTTATGAATTTTCTAGATAAAAACAATGTGCTTACAACAAATCAAAACGATTTCGGAAGAAAAGATCATGTGAAACACAGCTGGCCTCATTTACACTTAACGTAATGAAAGTTATTGAAGCAGGTTGCCAAGTTGATTCATTTTTTTTAGATTTTCAGAAAGCCTTTGACTTTGTGCCACACAACAGCCTTTTAGCGAAGCTTCGATCGTATGGGATATTGAATCAGCTTTGTGAATGGATAAAGGATTTTCTGACTGGTCGGTCGCAGTATGTCGTCGTGGAAAGAGAATCCTCTTCTAATCTAGATATTACATCGGGTGTACCTCAAGGAAGTGTAATAGGACCATTACTTTTCTTCATTTTTACAAAAGATCTCGGAGAAAACGTGAATAGCAGTTTTAAATTGTTTGTTGATGATGCGGTCATTTATAGCGATGTAAGGAATTCACTCGATTGCATAGAAATTCAGCACGATGTGGATGTCATTTCGGCATGGCAACTTACACTAAATTGTGAAAAGTGCAAGGTAATGTGCATAGCTAACAAAAAGTATACAATTGATCAGAAATACAAAGTAAACAGTTGAGTTATTGATATGATCGATTCTGTTAAATATTTGGGCGTAACAGTACAAAGGAACATGAAATGGGACTTCCACATTAATTCTGTCGTAAGTAGAGGTAATTATAGACTGCGATTCCTAGGTCGAATCTCGAAAAATTGTAATGAACAAACAAATGAGATAGTGTAAAAATCTCAATTGCGTCCACATTTGGACTAATGTTGTGCCATTTGGAATCCGTTTCGTAAGGGTTCACTGACAGTATAGAGAAAGTACATAGAAGATCCGCTCGATTCGTGACCGCTTGTTACAGTCCTTATCAAAGCGTCACATAACTGGTTAGCAGACTGGGCTGGAAGTCTCTGGTAGATAGACAAAGCACCTTTAGTTTAAACTTATTGGTAAACATGTGCACTCTCACTTTCACATACGAGTGTGGTGAAATACTTCGTCCACCAACCTATCTGAGTCAGAATGACAGGAAAGATAAGATTAGAGAAATAAGGTGCCGCACTGATTCTTATATTAATTATTTTTTCCATCGTACAGTTCGGGATTGGAATGAACAGCAAAGAGATAAGTTTTGGTGCTGAGCACCCTCTGCCACCCACAATTTTGAGAATTGCAGAGTAGGGGAGAGTGGGGAGGAATGGGACAATTTGTGTTTGAGATTTATTTCAGGAAGTTGTGGTAACATTGGAAGTATATGAACTATGGATGTATGTAGCACATGTAACTGACTATATACTGTATAACTATTTTTTCATAATCAGCAATAACTGCAAGGGAATCTTCGAATTTTGAACAAAAGTGACATTTTCCCATTCCTCCTTCGTGCAGGAGGAATGGGACACTATTTTTTTTTTTAAATGACCAAAAATGTTACTCTTGGACTAGTTGAACATGAAAAAAGATGAGTTAGGTTAAGCAACGAAAAAATTATGGTCTCAGAATAAAATGGTGCATAGAAAATTCTTTATCAGAGAGTAGGAAATTGAACACTTAAAATGATTCTGAAACGAAAATTGCTGGTTCTTTTAGTTCCACCAATGACTGGAGCAAACATCTAAAAAATGATATCATTTCTTCTAGTGAGAACGATATCTTCAACATTAGGATAAACAAATGACACTGACTTGTCCCATTT
Organism: Vandiemenella viatica; assembly: GCA_031002005.1. NCBI lineage: Eukaryota > Metazoa > Arthropoda > Insecta > Orthoptera > Morabidae > Vandiemenella > Vandiemenella viatica. The sequence goes on along the minus strand of CM061921.1, from coordinate 237,561,433 downwards.
CACCTGCAGACCATTGTCCTGAACCTCCTGCAAGGAACCATTTTGAAATTTACATGTATGAAAGAGAAACCACTGATGGATAAGCAGAACAGATTGGTGTTAACTAATCTTCAAAATATATGTTATACCCATATGCTAATGCATTATGACCTTTTCTGTTCTGTTAAAAATAAGAAAACAATTCATACAACTCACTAAACTTACTTTTAATGGTAAGAAACACCTTTTTTTAACACAAAATTCGGAGTACACAACTTTCAGCTTCATAACTTCACTGGCTAATGAGGCACTGTTAGTGCTACCTATGCTGAACATTTGAAGTTAACAGAGGCGGTAGGTTTGAAAATATCACAGGTGTCCCATTCCTCCTGTGTCTCAGTCCTGCCCACTCTCCCCTACATATGTAGATGTAGACTTCCTCCACGACGCCGATGTCATCTTCCAGCAAGATAACTCCGCGTCACAAGACCATAATCGTGCTACAGTGCGGTAGTGAACTCATGTTGATATGTTGGCTTTTAGACTCCATGCCACACCGAGTAGCTGCTATCAGGTGATCACAATGTTTTGGTGTATCAGTGTGTATCAAAAGAAACAAGTTTAATAAAAACTACGTAAATGATAATAATTTCATGCTAAGAAAAGACGAAACTGTATTTATTTTAATCCGACTATTACAATGATTTAAAATCTTTTTCATTTAGGGATAACATCAACATTTAAGCCTAGAAAAAGAGTCAACACTAGCTAGCAACGTTGGTGGCAATATTTTTGCGACATTCATTAAACGTCTAAGGTATTCAGAAGATATCTAGTAGTATAAACAGAGTTTTCATTTCTTTGGTGGGAGGGGTGCAGATATTTTTCTATTTCGTGGAGGAATATGGAAAGAAATGTAAGTACATGGTAGCAACCAGAAAGAAGAATAGGATAACCCAGGGAATTGTGATGGCAGGTGAACAACTAAAGAAGGTAGGCAGGATCAAGTACATGGGGAGTGTATTACTGGAATGTGGAGGAAATGATGGCGAGATAAGTGAAAGAGGAAGACATGCAGATGCGTTTCTAGGGAGCTTTAGAAGCCTCATATGGAATAAAGATGTGCCACAGAGGAGCAAGGGAGTAATTTATTACACATACTTTGTGCCTATCTTATATGCTGCTGAAACATGGGCAATGAAGAAGCGGGACATCATCAGGGTAGAAGTATGCGAAATGAAGTTATAAGAGGTAGAATGGAAGTTGCTAAATGGACAGGATAAGAAATGAAGTGAGTAGAGGCACCATAAAAGAGGAACTCCTAAAGGAAAGGGTAGAGAGGACCAGACTGAGATGGTATGGACATGTAAAGGGAATGGAGGTTCAGAGAATCCCAAGAAAAGTCCACGAAATGAAGATGAATGGTAAACGACACGGAGGAAGACCAAGAGATGGATGGCTGAAATGAGTGGAGGAGTGTGTATGAAGGAGAGGAGAGAACTGAAATAAAGTTGGTGACAGATAGGTGGTGGGAAGAAAGAAGGAAATGGAGAGGCTTGTGCATGAAGCAGACCTGGCCAGAGGCTGGAAACTATTGAGGATGATGATGATGATCTTATGAAGAATTTTGCCATTATGTCATTGTATAGGACTATAGAAATTGAGAATATGGAAGTCCACTAACATTTTTATTTCTAAGTGCGTATCATATCTTCTCGCTCTTGCATAATTTATTTGATATTTAGAATAGTTTCATTTTTTTGTAACAAATAAAAAGCGGATCAATTAATTATTCATATGGTAAGCAAAGTATTAATCTGAATAATACAGGAATTGGTTAGGTAAAAATGTCGAGCTGATTGTATTAAAAAAAAAAAAAACATTTTGCTTTATTGAAAATTCTTACATAAACACAGTTTATAAAAACATAATTGGTCACGTGACACATATTAGTGATGTCAGAAAATCACTCCTGAGAACATGAAATAGTCACTAGCCATATATCACGAAAACAAAACAGTTAATTCAAGCCTGTTTTTAAAGGTAATGTACCTTTATAGTTTCATAAGGCAATACTAATATCTATACACCGCCACTCAGTAAAAATGTAACCAACCTGAAACAAATTAATCGTGAAACTTAAACTGTACTTGGAAACAGTTACGACTTTTAAACACAAAATGAATATCGTTGTTACTGTACATTAATACCCCCATTAATTGATTAATGAGATGAAAATATCGTCACTCAGTACAATAGTGTACTTATTTAGCTAAATCAATGGATAATTTTAATAATACTCCGTCGTAAAATCTTCTAATCTTTCTCCCGATCTGTAACTATTCTTTGAATCTCCTAGATGAGAGCAATAAGAAGCTCTTTCTCCAGAATTTCTGGGCGTTTGTAGTTCCACAATACCAAATAAACAATAATTACAATTACTATGAAAATTATGAGTGCTATTGAAACCAAGAGTTTCACATTCAACGCAGACCACTCGTCAGTTGTAATAGGTGGTAGGCCATTTGGCCAAGTGGTAGTCTCGACTGCAGTTGCAACACCGTCGTATTCCAACAGGTCAACATCCCGACCATCAGATGCATTCTGCAAAACAAGTGTTTATGTTAGCTATAGTCAAATTTTTTCTTATAAACATATTTGTAAATACACAAAAATCCGTCAAGACACCGGCAGATATCTTCAACGTTAATGATTTTGTTTTGGATATAAATTATGCGTGAAGATTCTATTTAATGACATTTGAGTTTAAACTGTTCATTTTTTATACAGTGGTGGTTTGAACAGACACTTTTAAAAATGAAAATCACCAAACGGATAAGAAAATATCATGAATCCTTGAGTAAAAATTAAGCTCTTTGGTTCTTGGGAATTGTAAATCCTTTAAGTAAAATACAAAGCAACATAAAACGGTCGTTAAAAAATCTAATCTTAAACTGCGATTAAAAGGTGGAATTTTAAATAATTGTAATGTATCCGTGAAGGAAACTGCGTCTAAACTAATCCTTTTCCCCTTCTGGAGTATTGGTGTGGTGTATGGGATCCTCATCGCAATGGATAGATAAATAGTATCCTGAATGTGCGGGGAAAAGCCGCATTGTTTGACCGAGTGCGGTGGGCGAAAGGTAGTGTTCGCGCTTGCCACTCCAGCGAATGTGGGTTCAAACCCCGTTCGACAATCCAGATTTCCCGTAATCAGTCCCGGCGAAAGCAAGGATGGTTTCACAGAGCGTGGTGGGTGAGTGTTAATGCTCTGATCTTGTATTCGGCATAACGCTGGTCTGAATCCCCGTCCGGTCATACAGATTTTGATTTTCCATTGTTTTCTGAAATCAATCCATGCGAATGCGGGAACAGTTCCATCAAAATGCCTTGACCGGATTACTTCCTGTTTCTTGCCACTAACCCTTTCCCATCCCGCCTCTAATGACATCAACGCAGACGAGGTGTAAGGCCATAAAAAGATGGTTCCTTCATAAGGTCATGGCCAAAATCCTACACATTCTCTGTTCCAGTCTTCTCCCACCCAAATTGAACTTGACATCGACGAGAAGTAAAGTTATCGAGTGTGGTAGTGTAACGGTTAGCGTTCTCGCCTCGCATTCGGGAGGACGCCGGTTCGAATCCCCGTCCGGTCATGCAGATTTGGGTTTTCCATGGTTTCGCAAATCACTCCAGGCAAATGCCGGGATGCTTCTTTCAAAAGGCCATGGCAGAATTCCTTCCCATTCCTTGGCCCCCATCCTTTTTCGTCTCTAAAGAGCCTCGCTGTTAAGAGACGTTAAACAGTAAAAGAAAAAAAATTAAGTAAAGTTATCAAACAATACCTCCGTGCTAATCAAATATTGTCAAGAACTACAAGATCGACAGCCAATACGAGTAACTGGACACGAATTCTTTTTGCATGAAACCTTTTCATAATGACCTGTAACTTTATTTGTTTAAATAATACGATGCCACGTGTACACTGAAAACATTTCTAACGCAAGTAATTTGTGAAAGCTTCTGTTTATATCCTCAGATTTTCAACGTCACATCAAGGTAAAACACACCATATCCTACTCATGTAACCTCGTGCTGTACTTTAATCGAAACCCCATCACAATCCGAGGTGAATCTCGATCAACAAAAAGTTAAATTTCTTCTCTGCTTTTAGACGTCACATCAAAAGGAAACATATTTCATTTTATCAGCGTTCAACAAAAATTGTCATACGTTCTTCATATTTTCCGTCACATAAAAATGTAGCACAGCCTATTGTTCACGCTCGACCACGCGATGTACTGCATTAACCGAGTTCCCATCAAAATCCGACCAACATTTCTATGGTGAATTGCGTCAGACGAAAAGAAATGATAGTTATTTGCTAAATTTATTAAATTTTCGACATTGTATCAAAATTAAACATACCCTATTTTAGTCTCGGGACCACAGGTTATAAAATAACAATATCCCTTCAAAATCCGACCGTTAGTGTTTAAATGTTTCACATTCAACAATAAGTTATACTGCCTCTCAGACTTGAAAACTAAAGAAACATACCGTATAACAACCGCTTGACCACAGGATGCCCATTAATCGAAAATCAAAGCGATAGTTTTTTCATTAATCCCGTCCATCCAATCTTTAAGCTAGAAATAAATTTAAAAAAAAGAATTCAATCCTTCTTTGTGTTTTTTTATGGCTGTACGCCTCGTCGACGTCGAGATCATTAGAGTTGGGAAAGGACTGAGATCAAGGAACGGGAAGGGATTCGGCAATGCCTTTTTGAAGGAACCATCAAGTAATTCGCCTGGAGTGATTTTTGGAATCTACGTAGAACCAGAACCTGGATGGACGGAACGGTATTAAAACCCATTTCCTCCCGAATGCGATACGAGTGTTACCACTCACCCACCACATTCGGTGTGTACGGTTCCGCAGAATCATTTTAAAAAAATATAAAATGAGCACACTTCCTCCCGGTTACACTTTTGTTATATAGAATATGCTAACTACTTCTGTCATTTCCGAATGCAGTGAAATAATGTACTTCTCCCGCCAATGTATTTCGGCAGCAATGACCTGATAGATAACGTTAGTGAAATAACGTGGCGTACTGAAGCAAATCTGAATGATTTTTTTCCTTGTGCAATGAATAATTGTGATGTACAGAACAAAGATTAGTTATGGTGCAAAGTACCCCCTACCATCCATGCCCCTTTTGTTAATAAGATGAAAAACCTTATGGCAGCGCCTTAATACTACAAAAAATATAAAATAAGATTGTTGGCAAAAAATATTGGAGAGTAATGAAATGTAAAATATAGAACCTGTCAGAGGGTATTTACTGAGTGCTCTGGATTGGTTCCTCACAGTGTTAATTATATGATTCCTATTTTATTTATTTATCAATCTTATTCCATGGTTCCCTACTGAGGAAGGACCCTCTGGGATGTGAAACATGTCATGGTTAATACATATACATAAAATATGAGTCATAATCATAGTGAAAACAATTATACATTACAAAGACATATAAAGAGAATAAAAATACACATCAATTTTTACAACTGCGTAATGTAAACTGTTCAATTTAATACAATTAATTATTTTGTCAAGTTCATGAATGTGGTACAAGACAAGCATTTCGGTGGCTGGAATAACATTCGCTTACGGAAAATTAAATCCTTGATAGTTCTGACACTCTAGATTGCAGTGAAACCCTCCTTTTACAGTTGAAAAGTTATACAAACTATGGTATCTTACTTCAGAAGGAAAAGAAAAATTGCTGAGTGGTGAGTGTTCCTTACCTGTTCCACAGCTTCCTTCATCATTCTAAAAATGATGTCACATTTGTCGTAGTCCTTTAAAATCTGGAAGACCTACATCTAGAACCCTGAGAAAATGCCCAAAGAATTACTAAAATCACAGTATGCAGGAGAATACAATAATCTAAAAATCAAAACTTCATAGAAAGAAGAATTTTTTTGATAAATATACAATGGAATGAGTTATGACTTACCGGTAAGGATAGTAAAGACGTCTTGGCATCATAGTCACGAAACATACAATTCCATGGCCTTTAAATGTTGCGTTGTACCAAATGATACCTGTAAACACATAAAATTTGATAAAAAAGGGAAACATATGTGGAGTAACGCTTGACTTCTATATACAACGTCTTAGGAAAACGTGTACTGTGCGATGACAACCAGTCCCTTCCTATGCTTGTTTGTTAATGATACAAGCTATAGAGACAGCTTTCCCGTTTGATAGAAATTAATTTATTCAACATGGAACACATAAAACTTTTACAAAAGTACATTTATGTCACAGTTCTACTCATTGTTTCTGTTGTCAAAGCCATCAAGAAGAATGATTCGATATAAAAGTTATTTTACCTTTGAAAATTAGATCTGGAACAGCAGAAAACGACAGTTTCATAATTTTGGTACTTGAATAATCCAATTCACAGATATTTGTATAATGCATATAGCACTTCAGAACATCTCCAGCAGTCACATCACTGAAAATCGCAAGAAATACGTAAGGTAAAAATACTGACCTTCGAAAAAATGGTAATAACTTTAGTGTTATGCAAGAATGTTACAATACTTACTCTACAACAGTGAAGCATATGCCTGGTGACAAGAGTATAGCTGATGAAACTTCCTTGAACATGTTGCACTGTTCCTCCATGGACCCGGCTTGCTCCATTGCCAAGGTAGTTGACACTGCAAAACATGTTCAGTTATACCAATTACAACATCGGAATAATTGTAATTTGCCTCCTAAGTAACAAATTAAATCCATTTTATTTAATTTTGTTCTATAAAACCAGCATCATAAGTAGATATGATACAGGTTTTCGCTTATGTTTGTTTGTTACTAGACAAATACTATCCCTAGGACGGGGACGTTAAAATTGTCTACTCACGAACTGTACTAAATAGTTCAGTAAACTAGAAACTTAACTCACACGCTACATGTAAACAAATTGTAAAATTCTAGCTATCACTAATGGTCACGTTTGGATCTTCCTTTTCTTGATTATGGGTTACATCTCGTCGATGTCATTTAGAGGTGGGAAAGGACTGGGGATAATGAACGGGAAGGAATTCGGCAGTGGCTTTTGGAAGGAAATATCCCGACTTTCAGCTGGAGTGATGTTTGGAAATCATCGTGGGAAATCCAAATTTGTACGCCCGAATGGAGATTTGAACCCACGTTCTCCCTAATGCGAGGCCAGAGCGTTACCACCACGCTCGGTTTGGATTGTTCAGGAAATCTTGTTTCATTACATTCGGTCAAAAATGACCCCATAACACTTCAACTCTGTTATGAACATAGTCATCGTTGTATGAGCGTGGTGGTGTAACGGCTAGCGTTCTGGCCTCGCATTCGGGAGGACGGTGGTTCGAATCCCCGTCCCGGCATCCAGATATGGGTTTTCCATGGTTTCCCAAATAATTCCAGGCAAGCAGGGATGCTTCCTTCCAAAACGCCATGGCCGAATTCCTTCCCATTCCTTGCCCTCCATCCTTTCCCGTCTCTAAAGACTTCGCTGTTAGAGAGACGTTAAGTAGATAAAAAAAAAGTTGTATCTGAAAGCTAAAGAAGTGTGTTTAGTTTATATTTTCTTGAAATGCGAGTGCACATACGCATGCCATATCGTATTTAGGGTCGATATAAATAACTAATTACCCCACCCAGTTTTCTCAGGTGATTGCGGCTGACATGGTATTAGTTGGTTCGAGTCCTGGTCTAAGCTGTTTCAAGTCCTGGTGTTAGCTAGTTCGAGTCCTGGTGTTAGCTGTTTCAAGTCCTGATGTTAGCTGGTTCGAGTACTGATTTTAGCTGGTTCGAGTCCTGGTGTTAGCTGGTTCGAGTCCTGGTGTTAGCTGGTTCGAGTCCTAGTGTTAGCTGTTTTGAGTCCTGGTGTTAGCTGGTTCGAGTCCTGGTTTTAGCTGGTTCGAGTCCTGGTGATAGCTGGTTCGAGTCCTGGTGTTAGCTGGTTCGAGTCCTAGGGTTAGCTTCTTCGAGTCCTGGTGTTAGCTGGTTCGAGTCCTGGTGTCAGAAGGAATTTTAGTCCCTGTGACTTAGCCGACAGGTTCGGAGTGTTGGTTGTGCACAATTCCTATCACTCAGATTGGCGATCAAAGTTGCTGAGTTAAATACTAAACCAGTCTGCAGTGTGTATGGAATGAGGGCTTACGACACTTTTAATGCAGATTCAACGGACAGATGGGTACCCTAAGCTTAGAAGAGTAGGCTTCTATGGGCTGAAACTGACTCCCACTATCTCCCCACATAATTCATTCATTCAGAACGAAAACAATACACTACACTGACCACAAACATCACAATCATCCACACAAATAGTAACTCTTACATACATCTGGGGAAGGCAAGGAGAAGTCATCAGAGTTATGTTCGTCGAGAAGCTGGCTAAGAGTAGTAACTAACTCCATAGGTCCACGTGCCGAAGGTCGCCGGTTCGAATCCGGCCGCGGGCATGGGTGTTAAGTGTTGTGTGTCTGTGTGAATGTCCTGTGGTGTCTCTACTTAGGCATTAAAAACGTATCGGAGTAACTCATTCACTGGAAGAAATATCATAGAACACATTGAGCTGGCTGAACGGCTTAGTTGCCGAAAAAAAAAAAAAAAAAACTCCACAGAGGCGCCGAGTATGGCGAGCATCATCGCATAACTATTTCTCCAAACTGAAGTAGGAGATTCGTCAGTTAAGTACATGTCCAATTTCATTATCGAAACGGATTATTGATGACTCATTGTTTTCTTTAATGTAAGTTGAATTTGGTTTCTGTAACGTTGTTATACCTCATCGCTTCCTCTTTGTTCAACATAGAAGTCATGGTTTTTGAAACAATAATAACACTTCGATAAAGAACGAATTTTTTTGTCAATGATTTTGCGTTTCGTAGTGTACCATCTATAGTGTAAGTGATAACAGGGCCAACGTTCTGGTACATTCGTAAAATAAACTGAACAATGAAATATAACTAACTTTTGGCAGGTCTCACTAAATTTTGAGCTATAATATCGGGTTATGCGCTTCCATCCTATGTAAACACTGAACATGAAAGCGCTACTATTCCTTTGCTCGTGTTGGTCTAGACGTAATAAATATTTTTAAGAAGAATAATGAGCCCAAATCCGTATGTTATTTTTGATTCAGTACACTTAAATTAAATCCTTATCAAGCAGCAATTGTATATAAAATCACCATTTCAGTTGTCAAATCTGTGTCAGAAGGTTTCTATTGTTCTATTTTTTAACAATTATCGAAATTTTTCAAAAGATATGCAAATATTTTCATGGTTAACAATACTTGAGTCTGAGTGCTATCCATCTGTTGGATGCTAATTTATCACACAATCAAAAGAAAATTGCGTAAAAAGTAGTGAAAGAAATTCTGAAAACCACAAAAGTTAAGCCTATTGAACTTCGTGTATAAGCATTTCGCATCTTAGGAACAGTTAGAACACAATTTTCTAACTGTAATAATTATGCTGCGCCAGCAACTCTCGCTTGAAAAATACATCTGACAAATCAACGCCTATGAACTTTAGTTTACATATTATCAGTAAAAACGAAAAAAGAAGTATTAACTCTTTAGCAGCAAATAATTATAACTCCGTGTGGTCGTAATGACCTGGTGACAGATCCCTGTCGTAGCCATCTTAACCTAAACCAGCAATCGTACCGGGAACAGGGGACCTGCAATTTAACGTGGAATCCGAACCACGGATAGATACTGGCGTACTTCACATTACACAGCCAGCTGTACCAGAGGTGAAAGTCTGGTTAAGCACCTATAAAGATCCCCTCCGAGACAGGGGTTCGAACTTTGGAACTTTTGATGCCCACTCTGACACTTTAACCAGTGAGCCACCAGAGTGTTCGTTAGCAACTGACAATAAGATTATGTCACAAAATCCACAAGACTAGTTTAGTATGGCCCTACATTTTAAAATTGTCAGTCTGGTATCTCAGTAAGAATACCAGTTGGACATAATAATAACAAATACCATAGAATTAAAAAAAAAGAGCTTTGTTATAATGGAAATTCGCAATGAGCGGTGACATCGATTTCGGTGCTCGAGAGAGTCTTAGTAAGAAATTTTGATGCAATAGTACATTTCTGATGCAATAAAAAAAATAATTTTCTGCTCATCGATTGCTCCAATTAATCATATATTTATATAAGCCTTGATGTTTAGTACCATTGACACGGGTGCCGGGAGGGGGGTGAAAGGGGGTGCACTTGCACCCCCCTGAAAAAGAAAATACAAAGATTAAGAAACAAAAAATTATTATTGAATTCACTGTTTGAATAATAACTTAAGACGCCTAGGTTGTTGTCCAGATTTGTTCAACACGTTGTCAAAAAATTCAGTATAATTAGTTAATAAGTGTTATACATGCAGCAATGTGTAAAAAAAAAATGCACCCCCCTTAAATTAATCCTGACGCCGCCCATGACCATTGACATTGGTGCAACTAGCATCTACACTGCATATCCCGAACGCCACAATAAGGAAGAATGACTCATGATGCTAAGCTATGATTTCCAAACACAAGAAATAGTTTTTAATTAGTTGTTAAATCATTACACTAAGTCTCTCATATAAGTCAAAATCCCATTTCATGTCATTGGAGACGGACAACGGTGTGAAGTAGGAGATGGCCTGTAGCGGTGCAGCTAAGAGATTGATGCGGAGGCACCATGGACTACAGTGACCCTGAAAAACGACGGCACACTGATCTCAGGTGAAACTACAACAGACCTAGAAAGCAGTAGTGCAGTGGAACTAACTTTCAAAGCGAAATCTTTTGAAAAAAAAAAAGAAAAGAAATAAAATCATTTTTTTTTTTTACTTATGGCTCTAAGCCTCGTCGACATCGAGGTCATTAGAGGCGGGATGGGACTGGGGACAAGGAACGGAGAGGAGTTCCGCCATGGTCCTATTGAAGGAAGCATCTAGGCATTCGCCTGGAGTGATTTTGGGAAACCATGGAAACCCCAAATCTGGATGCCAGGACGGGCGATTCGAACCGCCGTCCTCCGGAAAGCAAGGCCAGAGCGTTAATCGCACACCCACCACGCTCGGTAAAGAAAACAAAAACCTTGAACAAGAATTTACAGTAGAACTACAAATGAAATAAGAAAATACTTGAAATAAAAAAAAAAGTTTAAATATCCAAAAAAATGTCCTAGACACATCGGCAGAAGTACAGTGCAGAGAAAAATATGTAATTAGACCACGGAAAGATTATTTTAAATACCAGCTGGAAAAAATGTAAGTAATTAATATAAGAAAATATTAAATAACAGATAAATGAAATCGTAGCTTTAGATGAGGAAATTGAAGAAGTTAACAAACTTAGCTAGTGATGACTTTCAAAGAACTGCCAAATGCGAAATCACGTGGAATGACAGCAAAAATTTTAAAAGCAGTGCGAGTAATAGTAGGGATGGGGCCGATAGAATTATACAGGCACTTCAGAAAGAAAGTTAAATGACAGTGGACTAGTGAAAGAGGGCAGTAGCGTCAGATTTATTAAATGGCGTAAATAGAAATGTGAGCACTACACGAATATTACAGTGTTGAGCCCCTCCCAGAAAATACACGAAAAACTTGCCCTGCGAAAATAAAAAGAAGGACAGGGGGAACTGATAGGAAAGAACATACAGATTTAGGAAAGTAAGTTCATAAAGAAAGTTTGTGCTCTGTCAGTTCATAAAGAAATGGTTGGAATGGGGCAAAGATACTATTGGCCTAATCGCCAGTGTAGCTGTACGCGATATGGCGCCTCCACATAGCGGCACGTAGTTCTTGTTCAGGAGCCGGCATAGCCGCCGTCCCGATTGCGGTTTTCAGTCTGTTTCCCACAATCATCTAATAAGCTACACATTTCTCAAACAAACAAATCATCAGAACACAAGACAGACAGGTGGAAAAACAAACGTTCCTCCATTAGAGTTAATGTTCTGCATCTCCCAAAGCCTGTTCTAGTACAAAGAAAATATATATGGTCAAGTCTAAAAAAAATTGAGAAATAACTGAAGGAATCGTGCCACAAATATTGAAAGCCTTCCAGCATATTTTTTACTGATAGACAATATACACTTGAATATGTTTCAGACGAGAAGGGGAGTGAGACAAGGAAGCTTTATGCTATATCTTTTACGATGTATATAATAAGTTCAGGGATACAGACATCTGACAGTGATGTAGCTGATTGGATACGCAGCTGTCATAATGATCTTGGAGGAGAACGAACAGAATCTGCGAGCGAACTGTACGGATGAGCCATTGCATTGTAATGAGGTACCATGGCTTTGGTTAAAAGTATGGGAAAACTAAGATAATAAAGGTAACAAGAAATCTTGGCTCTTCAAATGAGTGAAAGAAAATTAAATAGGTCGAGTGGTTCTGTAGCCTGGGGAGAAAAAGTGATCACCACTATAGAGATGCAGAATGAAATAGGACAAAACAAGAAAGAGTTGACATTTTCATCATCTGATTATGTGTGGGGAGTTGGAACAAAGAGAAAGTAGTCAAAATCTTGTTTTTAAAAATGTGTTATCAACCAATGTTGACCAATGGCTCTGAAACATAGAAATGAACTAGGAAATCCTTAACAGACTGTATGCGGTAGAGATGAAGTACAGCAACCGTCAATATGAAGGATGGGATCATAAATGTAACATTCAAGGAGAATTTGATGGTTAGTAGATCAGAAGAAACGATAATGAAGAAAAGGTTGCAACAGTTGGGTCATGTAATGAGATTAAATGAGGTAAGAATGACGAAGTCAGAATACTTGTGCAAAGAGAATGAAAAAAGACACATCGGAAAACCACGGACAGTATGGACTGATCAGACCCAGAGAGAAATAAGCGTAGAGGGAGTGGATTGGAGGCAAATAGTGTAACAAATATCCTGGCGAGACCAGAAAAAAGGGAAGAGTTTGCTCCTTTCTGCAGAAGTGGAAGCATCAAGTGACGATAATTGCGCAATGTGATATATTTCAGTTAATCGTGATACCAGGTAAAACGTACTCCGGTGCACGTGAAAGACACAAATCACTTCACAGTCCACAAACCGTCACACTATTTTCATGAAACAGCAATATGAGTTTTTAATTATTCGTTCGAAAGTTGCTCTAAAGTACTAGATCACGAATATACAATTACATGAATACGCTACGTCAGATTACTTACATGTCAGCAGCAATAACAAGCCGAGGATCTTCATTGTGGCAGGAGTGATGTTGCCTGGTCGACGATCAGCTGTCGAATGGTTTCACGATTGGACTGTCACTTAGCAGCACTGGCGACGGGCGACAGGCGACGGGCTGGCGATAATGGCTGAGTTCTTGGAAAGTCGTCTCGCCACAAAAATTTTTCTGTGTAAAACCGCAACGACTGTAAATCAAATACCGTCTAAAATGTCAAAATGGACGGACCTAAGTTTCTAGTGGCTCGACAATTACGTCGTAGAGTAATTTCATTTTTGATACCTATGGTATTACGCCTCGTCAACGTCGAGGTAACTAGAGGCGGGATGGGACTGCGAAAAGGAACGGGAAGGAATTCGGCCATGTCATTTTGAAGGAAGCATCCTGGCATTCGCCTGGTGTGATTTGGGGAAACAATGCATAAGCCAAATCTAGATTCCTGGACGGGGATTCGAACCGGTGTCCTCCAGAATGCGAGGCCAGAGGGTTAACCGCTCACCCACTACGCTCCGTGTAGAGGTAGCAGATTTTCTAAACAGAAAAATTAATTACTTCTCAGACACAGTGGGACAACCTAACATTTAACTGTGAATAATACTTAGGACTGTTTCGGTTTCTTCTTTTCCCAATTTTTTTTAATTGTTATTTTTTGTAGTACTTTAGTACCTCGACAGAAGGGGCATTAAAACTGGAATTGGGTTGATGTTTTGCGGTGGTAGGAGGTCGGTTACCGTATTAGTGAGAGATTTATCACGTCCTTTTCCTAGACAGATTTCTATAAAACTTCTGGCTGTCAGTTTGGTTATACGAATTCAAAATTCGTGATTCCGTAGTCGGGGAGGTACAATGGATCCACGTTCAAACCTCGGCCCTGACATAACGACCGTCTTGATTTCGGTTTTTAAATTGTTTGATTAAACAGGTAATTGTATAACGGAGCGGTTCACGTTTTATCTTTAATAATCACTCATTCTGCACAAACAATGTGAGATGTATCGTAAGGAGCATTGACTCACACAGAGCATACCTTACATGTTACACAGGTAGATGGCGACACATTATATGAGGTGAGCGTCCAGAGTTTGGGCATGGCGTTCAGGAGGACACCAGTCTGGAAACTTTTTTTTTTTTTTTATTTATTTATGGCATTTGGCAAGTAGCCATGCAGCCAAGCTACGTCCATTTTGTTTACATTTTGGGTATTTTGATCTTTATCTATATACATATTTTACAATTGCCTATTTAACTATATACATTTGAATTAGTCATACAATCTTGTCACATACATTTATATTTACATATTTACCTATCAATATATTTAAATATTTGCATATTTCAGTATACACATATTTAGGTATACATACACCCATGTGACATACATTTGTATTTCTACATTTAACTATTTACACCTTTACGTATTTAACCATTTAATTATTTACATGTTTAATTATATGCATATTTAGGTACGGTATTTACTTGTGAACCAACATTTACATGTGTAGGAACGAATTGACTTGATCATCAGGTTTTGATGGAATATGGGTATTTCCGTCTTTTACCATAGTTGAGTTTTGTTAGACCGTGATGTTGTTACTGGCGACAAAGTTGTACAAAAAGCTGGTATACTTTTATGTTATTTGAGGCTAGTAGGGTTGGTGTTGATGTAGGCAATTGCTGTCCCTCCCTTACCAAGGCACTTACGAGGGTGTCGCTAGCCACAGTATATTTGCAGCAGCCAAAAAATATGTGATCTGGGGTTTCATCTTGATTGCTGTCACAGTCACAGGTCGGGTTATCAACTAGGTTCAGGCGATGGAGGTGTTGACGCCAGCGCCCGTGATTTGTTCTCAGGCGGAAGATCGTTGTAATTAATTTTTTGGGAAATTTGCTATTTTCAAACCACGGTTTGGTAGGAATATATTGCTGTACAGATTTGTAGAATCTTCCTTTTGTCTGCGCTTCTGTCTTCCAGTCTACCTCCCAAACGGTCGTCAGTTTGTTTTTGAAATAACTAAAGTGATCGGAGTAGGGAACATCAAGGTGTTTCACTTCGCCATTATAGGCTGCTTCCTTGGCAAGCGCATCTGCTGTTTCGTTTCCCACTACCCCACAGTGTGCTTTAATCCACGCCATAGTGACTGGCTGGCCCATTTTCTCTAGTATGGATATCCAGTTTATAATTTCGAGGGCCACAGGATTTGGATGGGTGGTAGTTGTGTGGTGCTGTAGGAGCTGCATTGCCGACATTGAGTCGGAGAGGATAACAACTGGTTTACGTTCGGAGTGGCTGGCATTCCGTAAGACTTCTAAGATCGCCGTTAGTTCCGCTGTCAGTATGCTTGCGGACTGAGGTAGCTTGTATTTCCCGCACCTGTTTGTGAATGTTTCAACGAATGCACATCCTACCGCGTCTGCGAACTTAGATCCATCCGTGTAATATATTAAAGGTTCTCCCCATTGCACTCTGAGCTGTGCCAATGTTGTAGTGATAGCCTTTGAGTTTCGTTGTTGGCAGAGGTCTAACTGTATGTTTAATTCTTTTATGAGATTATTATAGTTTATGGTGTAACATCCTATATGCCATGACTTAGTGATTTGCTTCTGTAGTGGTTGTACGTCGATATAGGCTGCTACTATGCACGGCATCGTCCTGTTAAACCAGTATCTGCTAGTGACACAGTGCAGCATCAGCTGAGAGATTTTCTCAGTCAATTCGCTTTCTAGGAATTGCGACCACTTCAGAAGTGCTTTCGTTGCGAGGTATTGCCTTCTAAGGTGCAATGGCGGATCCTTAGCTTCTACCAGCAAAGAGTTAGTAGGAGTCGAACCCATGGCCCCAAGACAGGAACGCAGAATTTTGTATTGTAGTCTATTGAGTTTGGATATCGTGTTGTCTGACGCCGATCCAAAAAAGATACTCCCGTAGTCTAGGATGGGACGTACGAGAGCCCTGTAGAGGTGTATTGCAACTGGGGGTTCGGTGCCCCACCATACTCCTGTTGTGGCTCGTATTACATTGTATGATGCTTCACGTTTGATAAGTATGTTTCTTATATGGGCCGACCATTTCAATTTATTGTCAATAATTAAGCCAAGGTACTTGACGTGGGGCTTAACTGGGCAAGTATATGGGCCTATTTGTATGCTCGTCATGGTAGGTATTCTGTGTCTAGTAAAGATGCAGGCGGCTGTTTTGTGAGTGGATATCTCCATACCGTTGTTCAAAAGCCAGCTTTGTAGTCTTTGTAGTGTCCTGCTTAACCTTCTTATACACTCCTCGATTGAGTCCGCTTCGGTATAAATGCAAAGGTCGTCTGCATACTGTAATAGTGTTGCTTCTCCTTGGGTTATCAGAATGCAAGTCAGCCGTGTAAATATTGAACATAAACGGGGCCAGGATCGAACCTTGTGGCAGACCTTTATTGACACATCGAGGACCCAAAATTTTTAAATTTTTTTGACAATTAGCCACCTATTCCGCAGCAGTGTGTACAATTGCGTCACGAATCTTCGGGGAACCCCGATTTTTATCATCTTCTTCACTAGTATCGGCAATACTACGTTGTCATATGCGTTTTTTAAGTCCATGAACACCGCAACCATGTATTTGTTTCTACTAAGAGATAGCTGAGTGTCGACCAGCAAGTGGGCGAGTGTTTCTGTAGTTCCTGTGCCTTTCCTGAACCCCAACTGAAGACGTGGTAGGAGCGAGTGATTTTCAAACTACCATTCAAGCCGTGATTTAATCAGTTTTTCTAGACATTTGTACACACACGATAGTAATGTGATTGGTCTATAGGATGTTGGTTTGTCGGGACTCAAGGATGGTTTCTTTACGGCAACTATTCTTGCTGTCTTCATTTCTGTTATTTCTATGCTCTTTAACCAGACTTGATTAAGTATCTCTAAGAGCAACAGTTTGGGAGTGAGAGGTAGATTGCCAAGCATTGGATAGGCAATGTTATCTGGACCGGGGGCTGTTCCTTTACCTCCAGATAATGCCCGGTTAAGTTCTTCAACGAAGAATGATTGCATAAGAAATTTGCAGTGGCTGTTGTCGTTGTTGTCCCTTGGTGAAACAGACCGCTCCACCCATGGAGGCGCTAACGATATTAGGATTTCTTCCAGAACGGCTTCCGTTGGTTCTACCTCGGGTTCGGATGTCTGCTGAGATCTTTTAAATGTTCTAATTCTCTCCCATAGTCTTCTTAGGGGCATGTCTTTATTTAGAGTGGAGCATAATTCTTTCCAGGCCATTCTCTTTTTTTCTTTGAAAAGACGTTTGGCTTTTGCTTGGATCTTATTTAGGACGAGGAAGTTACTATCTGTTGCCGACCTCCGATATTTGCGTAATGCTTCCTTTCTTTCTTCCAACATCTGCTGACAATCTTCATCCCACCACACGGTGTTTGTATGTTTCCGTGTAGTGAAGGGGCGCGTAACTGGAATGGCGAAAGAAGCCGCGTTTTCAATTTTTTCTACAAAGTTGTGATAGTCCCTCTCTACATCACCGCTCATTTCAAAATCTGCAAATTCTTGTGTTGCTGCTTCTCTATACCGCTGCCAGTTTGCTTTTCTTATATTCCATTTATAGTTTGGATATCTCATCGATTGCTGTTGTTTTTTGTTTGGGAAGGACAGCAATAGTGGCAAGTGGTCTCAGCCAAGGGGATGTTGAATTACAGACCAGTCTGTGCCAAAGGCGATGTTTGGTGACGCAAGGGTGATATCCACCGCGGATGGAGATTCTGTTGGTCTGATGATTCTTGTTGGTGACCCGTCATTAAGCAGTATTAAATTACTGTCTTCCATTAATTGTACTATATCCCTACCCAGTCTATCTTCTGTAGAGCAGCCTCATATTGGGTGGTGGGCGTTTAGATCTCCGGTGACAATTAACGGATTATTAACCTGTCTGAAAATGTATTGAAGGTCTTCTTTGGATAGCGGTGTACCAGGAGACTTGTACATGACCAGAACTGTTCAACGCTGGCCTCTGAAAGAGGTTTCAATTGCAGTCTGGAAACTGGTGCGGCCATCCTGAAATATGGCTATCAAGGTGAACGCCGAAAACGTTGATTCAAAAAAGCATGGCCGAATTCTTCAAATTCCTTGTCTCCACACTTCTCGAACTCTAATGACGTCGACATGTAAGAGTCATAAAGCTTTAAGTAAAAGTGAGGTCATTGGTTACTCGAAAACTCTTTCTTCGGACATGCTTAAGGACCCGCGGCAAATGCTGTACAGGAGAAAAGTGAAATCTGGATTGTAGGATCATGAATGTACCCGAAACAGACATGCCCGTTACCACCCATTCATCAGACCCCGTTCTTTTTCAAGGAAAAGTTGGCTAGTTCTGGAGAATCCAAGTTGGCAGTGTGTATTGAAAAGTCTTACAACAACTGATCGCTGCTAGTTAGAGATAATGTTTTGTAACACAAACGGAAAGACGCTGAATCGTTCCTCGATTTAGGCTTCCAGATTTAGGGTTTTGATAGTTTTCCGAAATGACTCGAAGAAAATGCTGCAATTATTCCTTCTCCACATTCTAAGAACAGATATATACCTGCAAAAAAAAAGTTTATATAAATCTCTGTCTCAGTGAGGAATGCCATTACTATTTATCTTATAATTCAATTTTAAACAGTGACTAGTATTGCAAATCCTCCACTTGAGTCATATCTTCTCATGGAACATAAGTATCACTATTACTGTGACTAATATACCCGATACAACAGGCTATAATCATTGTAACCATCTTGAACATAGCTCTAAATTTAGTTTGTAACGCAGTTTATACTATCGTAATCTTAATCCGTGTTGTGATTGTTAATAGTACACCGAACTATAGCTGCAGTACGTTGGGACAACCGAATTGGCAGGGGTGGTCATGGCATCTTCTTTGTTGTAGGGTTGCAGAGTCCAGTAAAGGATATAGAAGTTTTAATCACCTATTTTAATCACCTTGTGTAAACAGTACTGCGTGGCAACTACATACTAGATTATCCGTACATATACGTGGATATAATTCATATTTACCAAAGCTAGTAACTCTTGAGGTAAACGGGTATACAAGAAAAGAAGAAATTATACTATAAACGTTAAAAAGGAGAAGAACACTGAGTAAAAACTTTCCATAGAGCGCAGAATAAAATCACGAAGGAATTTCATTTGCGCTAGAAAGACTTGTAAAAAATCTGAGGAACTCGATTTACTGCCTAATGATTGGGAGATTGTCTGTTTTTCTCATTTCAGACCCTAAATACTTTCGGAAAGCATCCAGTGCCATCAGATATGGGAATTATTTGACCTTGTAAATATATGGTTAGTTCGTGCGATTACTGATTTGAACAGGTTCGTCGTTGGTGTAATTATTTGAAGTCGCTTCTAACCAGCTTAACGGTGAGTATTCTGGCACTCGCAAGTGAGTCTTACTGACATCGCAACTTTTTATTTCATACTGTACACAATTTTAACAAAACAAACAGAAAAAAGTAAATTTATATATAAATTTATCTATTGTAAATAGAAAAATATTACATTAATTGCCAGGAAATTAATGTGATAAAATCTGTTACATTGTACACACACGAAACAACATCAGTATAATAGCCAGAGGGACGAAAAACGCACTTAACACACAACGTGTCGTAAATAAACTGCCTGAGATAAGAAGTGAAGCACCAAGAAAGGGAAGAAGAAACAAAATGAAACTTCCGGGTCTGAGAGGGTAAATTATGTTATTTCAGTGATTACAATATCAAGTCTAATTTACAAAGAACTTGGCAGTATGACTCCACTTATCAGTATGATGTTACACACTTTCTGAGCTGGATACATGCAATGATTTGGTTGAGAAGGGTGCTATAAAGTCGTTTTATCCTCTCCTGTGGCAAGCTGGCAACCAATTGTAACTAATCCCTGATATACTGGATACTGGCACTGCGACGGTGTTGATGCCCGAGTTGGTCCCACACAAGTTCTGTCGAGGACGGATCTAGGAATCTTGGTGGACACTGGAGTACTTCAGCATCACGTAGACAAATGTTAGAGACACGTGCCATTTGTGGATGAGTATTGTCCTGTTGATAAAAGGCACTACAAAACTGTCGCTTTAGATGTAACACATGAGGGCGCGTTGTGCGGTCAGAGTTCGCTCAATCACTACCAGCCGTGACCTGACACCACGCCCGATGGGTTTTCACATCATGACGCAAGGACTATCACCAATGTGCCTCGCCATAACATTGGATGAGTGATACAGCTCTCCAGGTCACCTACCTACGTGCCAACGATGGTCATCATAGGTAGAGCAGAACTATGATTCACTGCACTGCTGATGAAAGGCGTCGCATTGTGTTGAGCGATGAATCGCGGTTGGCTGGATTATTCGATGCCCTATTCAAAGTTCTTAGCAGTCACGAGAGATGCACGGCAATCTGTCCTGATGCCAATTTCAAAGCCGTATCGCTCATATTGTTTCTGTGGCAGAGATGCTGTTGGAATATTTGACTATATGAGCTACGCCAGGATGTTCCGTGATTCCAATTCCACGGTAAAATGTAGTCCTTTGAGGAAATGAATTGGATTTTCTGCCTCTGATACAATAGCTTGGTACTTCGAGAAAATTCGACTAACCTTTGGGTTGTGGATTAAAGATTTTTAGTTTTTTGAAGTGAAAACTTCTTTAGGCGCGTTGGGAGATTTTTGCAGTGAAAACTTTTATAGGCGGGCTGTAGGCTGGGTGTAAATCTATGAATTCGCGTCATCAACATGCTATCACGTGTTGCGCGTATGATATGAGCGTTGGAGGCGCTTTTTGGAACACACATTTTTTTATCCGATTTTGATGGAACTTTACATACTTGTCGAATCCATCGGGGAAAGAGCAGTAGCCGGACGGGTTGAATGGAGTTCTCGGTTCGAGGTTGATGGCTCATCAGCGAAGGTAGGCTGTGTATATCCCTCGGACAGTGGAGAGTAACTACGAGATCACAGCTGATACAAGGATCTGGTTTATTAATTCAGTCTCACAATATACAATGACAAATAGCGGAGTGATGTTGCCTCGATGGTCAGGCATGAAGAGAGCTCCATGTGTTGTGTGCTACCCTTAAATAGCTTCTCGTAATATCACTGCAGTCACTGTGGCGCTGGCATCCTGCTCACTGCATCTGTGGCGCCATCTAGTAACTAGCCCACCAGATCCGACATGGCCATCCTGCTGAGATAGCCGCACCTGGCTGTCGGTCATAGGCCCCGGGTGTGACTTGTCGGAGCTAGGAATGGGAAAGAAAGTCGGCCATGGCCTTATGACGGAACCACCCTGGCATTCGCCTGGAGTGATTTCGCGAAACCATGGAAAACCGAAATCAGGATGGTATTTGGTTGTTGCAATGGAGTACTTCAAGAATACCTATCACATGCAGTGCTCTGTTGCTTTTCTTGTGATCCCAGAAGGGTTTGTAGTATCCATCACGACAGTCTGGTTGTCCGGCTTGGTGAGGCTGATTAAGCCATCTCCTTATTACAGCATCCGTAGAATTTGTGAAGATTCTGTGAACAAAAGATGGTTAACCGCAGTATGTTCGGCTATCCTGAGTTAAAGAACAATTTTGTTGAATAATGACATTATCAAAGTAATGAGGAAAAGGCTAAGATAATCCAGGTCTAATGTATGCCTTTCCGATTTAACATGAAAAACGAACAACACAGTTTTACCATCTTCACAATATCAAAGCAAGTTTTTAGAAACTCATTTTCTTCCTGGCGAAGTCCCAGGGAAATTTGAAAAGTGTTTTCTGGACATTAACGTGAACCAATTTCTTTCTAAGAGTTGCAAAAGAGTGAAATTTCCTTATAGGACCATCCAAAGACTTTCTTGTAGTGATGTCTGATGACAGTAAAGTTTCATGGTGGCAGATTATAAAATTCACTCTTCAACGTGAGGTCACCATAAACGATAATATTTACTCTTCAAGGCGAGGTCCACATATATAGTACAATGTACTCTTCGAGGCGAGGTCCACATAAATCATAAATTTTACTCTTCGTGGCGAGGTCCGATACAAGGTAATAACATTTACTCTTCGTGGCGAGGTCAAGGTAATAACATTTACTCTTAATGTCGAGATCCCATAAAATTTACAAAATTTACTTTTCATGGTGAGGTCCCATACAAATTACAAAATTTACTCTTAATGGTGAGGTCCCATACAAATTACAAAATTTACTCTTCATGGTGAGGCCCCATACAAATTACAAAATTTATGGAGAGGCCCCTGTAGATTTTAAAATTATGGTGTTGCTATCAAAGAAATTTTAAGATTTCATTCCTAGTAGTGAAGTCCTTGGAACTTGAAGTACTTTGACGGCAACGTCCAACATGGATTGAAAAGTTTGTTTCTCTTTTAAGAGATTTTCATTGAACCATCGTTCTACATTGGGTCGTGTGGGTAACGTTTATTGAAAAAGGAGCACTTTGCTCATGTTAGTGTCTTGCAAAAGTTTCGCTCTAGGAGCTATTAATGTCATGATGTTTTAGTTCAACACGGACTGCTACTGCTGAGAAATGAATCAAGTTGCTGAAGACTCACGAGAATTAGTGCGTGCGTTATATTGCTGCGTTTTACCTTTGTGCCGGAGATTTGGAGTGCAGAGACGAAAGGTGAGGAAACTATTTGTGCAGCTGGGTGGGTAGAGGAAGGCAATGACCATTGCTGTTTGATTTTCGAATTACTCGTTTGTGATTTTTTGAGCGGTTGAGTAATACCAATTTTGAATTATTGTTGAAATACTCTTTTGGATCGCGCTTTCTGCCGAGATTTTCAGACGCATATCGGCCTCGAACTTTTAGACTTTCGAGTGTTATACTCTGCGGGCATCCAATTGTCTATCAAAGTTGGACCGAGTGGGGCGGTGTAACGGTTAGCGTTCTTGCCTCGCATTCGGGAGGACGGCGGTTCGAATCCCCGTCCGGGCATCCAGATTTGGGTTTTCCATGGTTTCCCCAAATCACTCCAGGCAAATGCCGGGATGCTTCCTTCAAAAGGCCATGACCGAATTCCTTCCCATTCCTTGCCCCCATCCTTGCCCCCAATCCTTTCCCGTCTCTAAAGACCTCGATGTTAAAAAGGGACGTAAAGCGTTAAAAAAAAAAAGAGTTGGTTTTCCGTGGCGTGTAGAGGCAATTTTTTTTTTTTTTAATGGCTTTTGGCAGCTGAGGCCATACAGCCAGCTCAATGTGTTATATTAAAGCTTCCAGTGTATCAGTTAAATCCAGTGTTTATATAGTCTTCAAAGTGCGGACGCCACAGGACGGACAGGACACACACACAGACACACAACACTTAACATCCATGCCCGCGGACGGATTCGAACCGGCGACCTTCGGCACGTGGAGCTAGCACTCTAGCCCCTACGCTACCGAGGCCGGCAGGCAGTTGTTTGTTAGTAGCGGCACGGCTGTTCCGGGTTCGGAAGTCAACATGTGCCATCCGCTTTTCCTTCCTGGTACTAGAAGTACAAATCGAAGGCTTGTAGGTTCGCTTGCCCTGTTTGCTGATTTCCTCGTCCTTTTGTCAGTCTAGCGTATTGGTGTTTCCTCCTGCGAGTTTGAAGAGTGTGGCCATAACGTGGTAAACTGGGATATGAATTGACGAAATCTAAAGCCCTATAAACTGTCGCAGTTGTGTGATGATCCATAGAGAGGAGGAAGTTGATATGTGCACGCGGTTATCCTGTTTAGGTTGGGTTAAACGTTTCCATCTCTTATGATAAATTCTAAGTATTTGATTTGGCTTTTAAGAAATGTGCTTCTGGCTGTATTAAAGAAACTCGCGGCGGTTTCGATTTTCAGCCCGTGTATTAAACTGTCAAATCCTGTCAGTAGTTGACGAAAAAGTAGTCGATATGTGCTTTGCTATGGTGTACACTACTGGGCCTAAAGCTGTTTTCCCCAACACGTCACATTGTGGAATCATGCAGTTAGTGTTATTCTGAATGGTACTATGCGGCTACTGTTGTGATTGCCCGAACTCAGCTTACTCTACCGGCATGTGGTTGCTTGTAGTTCTCGAATCAGCTTCTCTGGTAGTTGTTTCCCTGTCGTGTTCCGTCTGTTACAATTGGGTTAGGTTGGCTCCAATATTAGCCACGGCTATTCCGCAGCCCAACCAGCGTGCTTTCGATGTTTAGGCTGCACGTTCCTCGTCGGTACTGGGTTGCCCTTGCTGACTAGTGTTCAGCGTTGTGGTCGTATCTTGCAGGTAAGTGTTCCTTGAAATGAGTCTACGTGATGCCCGCGAATACTGCTGATCCCTGGAGTGGGTGGTAGATGGTGCCCCTTGAATCGCATCCTTGAAGCAGTCGTTCGCTTACGTGAGGAAAATAGTGCGCTGCACGATGCGAGTGGCTTTTTTGCCGCGATGACTTCTATCTGGGTTTTGTTGCTCAGCATCCAACAAGGCACGAAATGATGCTTCACTGGGCTGTGTTCGTTGCAGCTCTCCCCAATCTGGGGGAAATCCCACTTCTGATGTCGACTCCATCGAGGAATGAGCAGTAGCCGGATGGGTTGAATGGAGTTCTCGGTTCGAGGTTGATGGCTCATCAGCGAAGGTAGGCTGTGGATATCCCTCCGACAGTGGAGAGTAACTACGAGAACACAGCTGATGCAAGGATCCTGTTTATTAGACTCAATTTCACAATACACAATGACAGATAGCGGAGTGATGTTGCCTCTATAGTCAGGCATGAAGAGAGCTCCGTGTGCTGTGTGCTGCCCTTAAGTAGCCTCTCGAAGATGTCACTGCAGTCACTGTGGCGCTGGCATCATGCTCGCTGCATCTGTGGCGCAATCTAGTAGCTAGCCCCATACACCAGATCGGACATACTTATAGTTTAATGGAATAATACTATTTACATTTGATTTATAAAAAAACCTCTCCTTAATCTTTGTCAACGCTGTTCATACAAAGTCACAGATTTTAATCCGATTTTTATAGTATTTAGCACACACGACACAGGAAGGCGGTGTGGCAGCCCAGTGGTTAAGGCGCTTGCTTGCGAAAGCTTCTATCGCCGTTTCCTGATTCAAATCCCATAGTCAGTAGAAACTTTTAGGTGTTGTATTTGTTTACATGTGCTACGCCGAAATCTTCCATGGTTCTGATTCCACGCTAAATTGTAGACCCATGAGAAAAGGAATTGGCCTCACTGATTCTGACACAATTGCTTGGTACATCTCATTCGGAAAGACTGGACTAACTTTCGGAATGTAGACTAAGATAGATGTGTATTTTTTGGAGTAAAACATCTATAGGCGGGTTGCGAGATTTTTTATGGATGAAATCTTATGAGTTCGCGTCAGCGACTTGCTAATGTTAACAGTGAATCTGTAACCGTCTGCTGGCTCAATGGTTAAGGTGTGTGAATGGGGAATGAAAAGTCCTTGGTTAGAATCCCTTCCTCGGCGGGGAATTTCATAGATCCTTAATCCGAATTTCACCTCATGCATTGCTTGCTCTGGTTCGGGTTCAACGCTTAACTGTGTGTTCTCTGCTCCTGGTAGAACTGCCGGGATAGGTTAAGGCAGCTAAGAGTGAGGCGGAATGCGCAGCCACTAGAAGCACCGTTACCAGTTTATTATAACTAAATGGAATAGTCATTATTTATTATATGTGTATCTATACGTATAGCGCGTATGATATTGATAGTTTCAAGTTTTCACTTCTGTCAGCAGTTCTCAATCACTGCCAAATGGTTTTATTAATCTTTTAGGGATTTACGCCTTGCAACGTCGTGGTCACTAGAGACGGCAAAATATTGGAGGCAAGAAATGTAAAGTAATTTGGTCATGGACTTTTATAGGAACCAGCCAGGCAATTAGTTGAAAACTAAGATCCAGATGTCTGGATGGAGATCTGAATCCACGTGCTAATGAATGCCATTCCTGGTGATTATCGCTCACCCAACAAAGGTGATGATAAGCGGATGCTGAGATCACAGTCGCCGTTGATGACTCCGTTTCCCTGTCTTCGGAATGATTAGTCTTACCGCAATGCTTATTAATGAGCATGGTTTTATAGTGGGGTTGCGGGTTCGGCTGTAAGGGCGAAGGTTATTGGCGTGGTTTGCTTTTTAACTACAAAGGCAGAACCCTTCTTGAGCGGGGAGTTATTTCACGTGCGATGCTGTAAACTCTTGAGGACTAGACAAGTTGTTGAGCTTCAGCAGCCGTTAGCAGCAGACGCCGACTTTTGTGTTTAATTTATAGTGTCTAGATAGCTTTTGTTTTTATCTTTGAATTTCCTGTGTAGGTAGTGACTCAGCAGTCGAGCTTCAGCAGCCATTGACTTTTGTGTTTAATTAGAGTGTGCTAGATAGCCTTTGTTTTTATCTTTGAATTTCCTGTGTAGGTAGTGAATCATCACGCGTTTCCATGCCACGGTTAAGAAATCGGAGGACTCATCTAATCGCGCTAAATTAGTCCAGTTGCGAGAGGAAGAGCGTAAGACAATGCACGTAGCAGTTAAAGAATTCCAAGCCAGGAATTTATGCCGTCACTGATTAAGGAAAATTGGGAATTACCAGAAACAGGCGTAATGAAAGCAGATATTTTGAATAATATATTTAAAAAAGCTTTCATGACAGAAAACTCGGTGAAGATTCCTATATTTAACAATCGTACCGACAAAATTATGAATGATATTGTTGTTGATGCTGAAGGAATAGGTAAACTGCTTATGAATTTAAAAACCAATAAGGCTCCCCCCAGACGGTATTCCTACAAGATTCTAATCTATGTAAGGAAATGAAATTGCGCCGTATTTGATGAAATTATATACCGCCTCCTTGGCTCGAGGGAAAACACCAGCCGAATGGAAGACCGCTATCGTAAGTCCAGTGTTTAAAATCGGAAATTTTAATGATCCTCAAAATTATAGGCGTATTTCTTTAAATTCGGTATTTTGCAGGATTTTAGAACCTATCAGTAGTGGGGGGACCCAAACTCAGAGATTTTTTTTGGAATTCCCTATTACCACACAATGCTGGTGTTGGGAGGACCCCCCTTCCCTTCCCTCTCTTACGTCCCCTCCGGTTGCAGGCGACAATGGCGGTGAAGGTAGTATGACTAGATGGCACCACAAGCAGACCTGATACACGATAAACCACAGTCTGCACATGCGCCGGCCAAAGAGAGGCCAGAGACATTCCTCTCACCGAGAGAGAGAGAGAGAGAGAGAGTGCTTGTACGTCTATCCTTGTTTTGAGGGAGAAAACCCACGCCTAATGATAGGGCTATTTCTGTTCTGTAATGCTGGCCTCCGTCAACACGATGAGGTACCTGAGTTCTGGCACATCACCGCAGTTATACATCAATTTAAGGCTGTTCCGCTACTCAGTAATAACGACGCGACAGCAGAAACTTCAATCTGAGTATTTCTGACACGACATCGCCGCAGAGTGCTGATCGATATGTAGGACACGCAAGAATATTTTCGTCTCGACATGTAGTACAGACAGATTCCATTATGCGCTATTCCTAACGTGACATTACGGATTCACTGGTGTGGAATGCGAGCGTCATGCTGTCCACTTCTTGCGGGTAAAAACCTATAATTTTAATCCTAGTATTTTGCCATGTATTATTAACTATTTAACTACCGTAAAATTAACTTCTAAAATTATTTTTTCGTATTTTTCAATAAAACCGATTATTTCATTCTGAAAATGGTATCTTTGGCAACAATGATAAGTACTTACTTTAAAACCACCCCTCCCCCTCTACCTTATATCTCATACATCTCTGCGACTGTTTGTTATGCATTTTGTAAGATCATTGTTTCCTTACTGAGAGAGTGTATAACCTGCTTGATTTATTGTAATTGAATTAAAAATAAGATACACTCGTTTCAAAAATGTAACTTTTTCGTTGTAAAGTGATAATGGCATTACCATGGATAGTCTGTTGTTCACATGGTCAAAATTACCAAAGGGTGGGGATTTGAATGTGGGAGTGGTTGCTTGATATTGACAATCGTTACTCCCAAACCTGTAATTTTTTCTCCTAGCATTTTTTCATGTGTTATTGATATGTCGAACTATTATTATTCATAATTGTTTAGTTATCATAAAATTTACTAATAAAAAAAAAACTTTTTAGCAGACAGTCATCACTTTTGATCTATAACACTGAACTCATATCATCTGATTCGTCACTGACACTGCCCTATAAGCCCAACATGTACATACAAAACAACAATATGATATATTTATTTTGTAATGTGTGGTGGATAAAATGAAACAAAAATGAAGTAATAACAATATGTTTTTATTTATTCTTCTCACATATAACTTGTACCATCAACACCCAAATTTTTAATTACTACATTATTAACCTCATCAGATATTACTAAATTATTACAAGCAATAAGTACTTTTCTTGGAAGTGTGTAGTCGAATGATGAACTGGGTGTCCATTGAGGTACACAAACATTACTAATATGCATATCAATCAGTTTTTGCACTGTAGCCATAGCTTATTCACGTAGCACATTGTTAACTAAACTATCCACAGGCATATAGTCTCGAAACTAGGTAGCTCTACTTCTTCTTGACGGTCAAGGCGCCGGTCACTGTGGGATGCGCATTGATGAGGTTCCTCAAACGCTTTAGAATACACCACTGGTAGAATCAGTATTTGGGAGGAAATGGGTTCGAATGCCCATCCGGCCATCCCGATTTCGGTTTTTCCATGGTTTCCTTACATCACTCCAGGCGAAAACAGGGAAAGAGACCTTTAAAAGTCGATGGACGAATTCATCACCATTCCTTCCATCACATCTTTTTCATCTCTAATGACAATGGCATCGATGAGGCACAAAGCACCAAAAAAGCCTCATATACTGAAAATACTAGAATTTCGGATGGTAGTTGAAATTCCTCATGTGTAACGATAGCAATATGCCTGTAATAATATACTGTAGACGGAGAAGTTAACTATAGCCGAGACAATCACCTAAATTAAAAATTCATTCACAAACAAAGGTAGGAAAAAAACCACTTTTAGAGTTCTGGAACATGACACATACTTTAACTTTATACAGTTTCTAGACGAGAAAGAGCTCAACAGCAGATCGGTGGATAATATATGCTGACATTTGGAGCAGGAACAGCACTAGCAGACCACAAAAATTATTCTCTTTGGGCACTAACCATGCGACATAGACTGCGTCGTTTCTCTCAAGTGATCCTGAGACAGCGCATACCGTATGGTCAGAACTGCGTGACATGGGGCTTAAAATCTGGTAAAAGTGAATAGGAAGCATAAGAGCCCTCTTGAAAATACTTTTGACATGATTAACAAAGCCTTTCCCACACCGGCTCCAAGGTTAAAAAAATCTGTTTCCAGTTTTACCTTGGCAAAACTTATGGAATGGAACAAGGGAAGAAAGAATTCATATAAGCATCAGTACGACAACATATTTCTCTAATCTTTCTCTGCTGTCATTTGTATGAAATATTTCATCGCACACGTAATTTTTGCAAACAAACTCAAAACTTTATCGTCTGTCTACTCAGCCCAATCTATGTATCAATTCTGTTATGCTTTCGTAAGAACTATGGCAAGCAATCACTAATTGAGGGCCCTTAGGTGTACTTTGTCTAAAAATTCTATCAATCCCTTGTGACACATCAGTGAGAAACAGAGCGAAATACGCCGTGGCATATACTTACCCACCTTTTACTTTCCTGTTAACTGTATTTTACAGCACATAATGTATGTTCCAGGAATGAAACACCGTCTGTTAATCTTACTAATTTCACCCCTGTGGAGTAGGTCCGCTGCAGAGTACACCACTCATATGTGATAAAAATCGAGTAACGCTAAGGCAATGCTAAGCACAGAACATGCTGATTCGTCATAGAATGCCTGAGACTATCTCTTGTGTCCATGTTGGACATATAGAAAATTTACCCACATCCTAATGCAAGAAATCTAGTGCCACCTCCTACTGATAGTCATCATTACTCTTTTACGCACTACTCCTAATTCTTTCACCAAAATCGATCCCTAACCTCTTCGCCAACAAACGCCGTATACTCCCCCAGTACATTCTCAAACCTCCTTCTGTTTTCCAATGATTCCCAATCCATCTCGTGTTTTACAGCAGTTACTGACAGGGTTACCTTTTGTTCTTGCATTAAAGTAAACCAAAAATTCAAAAATCGTACAGTCTTATCCTAATCAGTAACAGGAGTCCCAGGTACCAAAATGTAGTTTCATGGTCATCAAACTGACATCATAACCCACATTTTCATGGATGATCACCACACATCGGCAAGTATCCAAAATGTCACCATAGAAACTAGTTCTATTACGCCGAAGATAGCGCCCACACTTGAACTGTTGTAAATTGTTAGGTCATTCAAATATGATAGTGAGTAATTTGATATTTTATTCACTCGGGCCTCATCCCCTAAAGTCTAGTGCCAGATTGTGGTCATGGCCAACTTAGGCTCCATTCACCACTCAGAATTATTCCACCAATATCTAAAATCATTATACACCATATACAGCCCCCCAACACTCCTTCTATCTTCCAGTGACATCCAGCCCAGCTCCTTTATTATGTCACTTGTTGAATGTTTTCTACGAATAAAGCTAGCAGCCCTCCTTTGCACCCTGCATTTGATGTACATAAAAAGTGAACTCCATATATAACCACTATATGCAAGCAATGGTCTGACTGTGTGTTTGTACGCAAGTCCTTTGCTTCTCTGGTTCATCCCTTCAGCACCCATTACCATTAAGCGATTTTTATCCCGAAGTGCATATAGTGAAAAACATGAGAAATACAGTTCGTCTGCCAACACAAACGTCAGTAAACTGAAAACAGCACAGTGAAATTGGAGAGTGCCTAAGCTCTGAAAAAATGGGGAGAAGCACACATTGATGGTGAGTATAATTCTATGACCATACATTTTAGACTAAAATCGACAAAGGTATCACACACACACATAGCCATGCCTACAGCGAGATCGACACAATATCTAGCACTAAGATAGAACTCCCACAGAGGAAGAAGACACACACACACAAATTAGTGGAGGAAATTAACAGCACATCCTACATCCAGCCAACCGTGTTAAAGGATGGTCTGACCATATTTACGCATACATACCCAGAGAGAGACGTACACACACACGCTTACATACATACAGCGAGTTCGAAATAGACAATAGCATCATAGAAACGATGAAGTGGGACAGAATTGTCGTTACCAATGATTAACTGGACAGAACTCTCTTAATAAAAATCTTCAGACAGAGGAGTTAAAGTCAGGTATCACCATACTTACGCTTACATGCACATAGAAAGACGCAGATACACATGTACAAGTCTACAACGAGTTCAGCACAACTGGCGACACCAATCAGGGAAACGAAAAAGTGGTGCAGTACTCTCTTGCATCATGACTGACTCAAAAATAGATCTCTCCTTACATATCATCGGCCTGACGAGATGGAGGGTGTGCTAAAGGTGGCATGTTTTCACCACACACCTCAGTGTTTATCCTATAAATACTGTTCATCACACCCAATTGATTACAAGTACCATCAACACATAGATCACCACCACGTCTCCCACACACTTCAACCCTTTCTGCCATTCATTAACAGTGCCCCAGGTACCATGAGTTGCAATAGACACTTGACTATCAGCAGATACCAGAACCCCTCATATTAATACTAGGTCTCCTCCACAAATCCATATGTCTCCACTCACAACAAAAAGAAACTTAAGTGGAGGAATAGCAAATCATTCATGTAGACAGACGAGTTTAAGTAATGTATCACCACATTTACGCATACAGACACAGAGAGACGCAAAACCACTCACATTACCAAGCCTATAGTTAGCTCGACGCAACAACTTAAGTGGAGGAATAGCAAATCATATATGTAGACAGACGAGTTTCAGTAATGTATCACCACATTTACGCATACAGACACAGAGAGACGCACAACCACTCACATTACCAAGCCTACAGTTAGCTCGACGCAACAACCAGCCAAATTATGGCAACGAAAAAGTAGGGAAGAACCCCCATGGTTCATGACTGACCAAAAAATCATAAGTAATATGTATTCCAGGTAACAAACTCTTCTCATCAACATTTATCTCACACTACAGACCTCTATGCCATCAAGTATCATGTGACCTAGTTACAAAACTGTTCACATCCGCGCCTATCCCACACCTAAGACTTTTATGCCATACAGTAACATGTGCCCCAGTTACCATAAGAAGTAGTTGACACTTGGTCATCAGACACATATCATATCTTCCATATTCGTACTAGGTCCTACCCACAAGTCCATACGTCACCAAACACAAGCACCCACAAACATAAGTGTAGGATCAGCACATCATACATCCAGAAAAAAGTGTTAAAGGAAGGTATAACTATATTTATGCATACATACACAAAAAGACGCACACACACATGCATTTCCATCCCTACAGAGAGCTCGACACAACAACTAGCCTAATCATGGCAACGAAAAAGTGGGAGGGACTCCTGCCCCCCAGCTCCCCATTACTGGCCAAAAATCGTTAGACAGACGTGTTAGAATGATGACTATCGGTAGGAGCTGGCACTAGATTTCTTGCATAAGGAAGTGGGTAAATATTCTATATGTCCAACATGGACACAAGCGATGGTCTCAGGCATTCTATGACGAATCAGCATGTTCTGTGCTTAGCATTGCCTTAGCGTTACTCGATTTTAATCACATATGAGTGGTGTACTCTGCAGCGGACCTATTCCACAGGGGTAAAATTAGTAAGATTAACAGACGGTGTTTCATTCCTGGAACATACATTATGTACTGTAAAATACAGTTAAAAGGATAGTAAAAGGTGGGTAAGTATATGCCACGGCGTATTTCGCTCTGGTTCTAGTTAATCACTGATGTGTCACAAGGGATTGATTGAATTTTTGAACAAATTACAGCTAAGGGCCCTCAATTTGTGATTGCTTGACATAGTTCTACCAGCAACATTCATATCTCGGAATGACCGCGAAAATAAGATAAGAGAAATCAGGGCCAGAACCGATTCATTTCTCTACTCATTTTTTCCACGAGGGTTTAGGAAATGGAATAGAATGGATTTACTGGGCGAGTAAACACAAAATCGGACAGGAGTAGCTTCCGATAAAGCACTCCGGCCATCCTGATCTGGGTTTTCCATGGTTTCCCTAGATCGCTCCAGGCGAATGTGGGATGGTTCCTCACAATAGCCCATGGGCGCCACCTGCCATATCCCGTATATCCCTGCCAAACCATTACCCTTCCTGATAGGTGCAATGCACCCTCCGCCAAACACTTTTAGTGAATTGCGGAGTAATTGTAATAGTAATAGAAAGCATAACAGAATTGATACATAGATTCGGCTGAGTAGACAGACGATAAAGGTTTCTGCTTGTTGGCAAAAATTACGTGTGTAATGAAATATTTCATACAAATGACAGCAGAGAAAGATTAGAGAAATATGGTGTCGTACTGATGCTTATATGATTTCTATCTTCCCTTGTTCCATTCCATAAGTTTTTCCAAGGTAAAACTGGAAACAGATTTTTCTAACCTTGGAGCTGGTGTGGGAAAGGCTTTGTTAATCATGTCAAAAAAATTTTCAAGAGGGCACTTATGCTTCCTATTCACTTTTACCAGATTTTAAGCCCCATGTCACGCAGTTCTGACCATACGGTATGCGCTGTCTCAGGATCACTTGAGAGAAACGACGCAGTCTATGTCGCATGGTTAGTGCCCAAAGAGAATAATTTTTGTGGTCTGCTAGTGCTGTTCCTGCTCCAAATGTCAGCATATATTATCCACCGATCTGCTGTTGAGCTCTTTCTCGTCTAGAAACTGTATAAAGTTAAAGTATGTGTCATGTTCCAGAACTCTAAAAGTGGTTTTTTTCCTACCTTTGTTTGTGAATGAATTTTTAATTTAGGTGATTGTCTCGGCTATAGTTAACTTCTCCGTCTACAGTATATTATTACAGGCATATTGCTATCGTTACACATGAGGAATTTCAACTACCATCCGAAATTCTAGTATTTTCAGTATATGAGGCTTTTTTGGTGCTTTGTGCCTCATCGATGCCTTTGTCATTAGAGATGAAAAAGATGTGATGGAAGGAATGGTGATGAATTCGTCCATCGACTTTTAAAGGTCTCTTTCCCTGTTTTCGCCTGGAGTGATGTCAGGAAACCATGGAAAAACCGAAATCGGGATGGCCGGATGGGCATTCGAACCCATTTCCTCCCAAATACTGATTCTACCAGTGGTGTATTCTAAAGCGTTTGAGGAACCTCATCAATGCGCATCCCACAGTGACCGGCGCCTTGACCGTCAAGAAGAAGTAGAACTACCTAGTTTCGAGACTATATGTCTGTGGATAGTTTAGTTAACAATGTGCTACGTGAATAAGCTATGGCTACAGTGCAAAAACTGATTGATATGCATATTAGTAATGTTTGTGTACCTCAATGTACACCCAGTTCATCATTCGACTACACACTTCCAAGAAATGAACATATTGCTTGTAATAATTTAGTAATATCTGATGAGGTTAATAATGTAGTAATTAAAAATTTGGGTGTTGATGGTACAAGTTATATGTGAGAAGAATAAATAAAAACATATTGTTATTACTTCATTTTTGTTTCATTTTATCCACCACACATTACAAAATAAATATATCATATTTTTGTTTTGTATGTACATGCTGGGCTTATAGGACAGTGTCAAGAATAACTTTGCCTGACGAATCAGATGATATGAGCTCAGTGTTATAGATCAAAAGTGATGACAGTCTGCTAAAATGTTTTTTTTATAAGTAAATTTTATGATAACTAAACAATTATGAATAATAATAGTTCGACATATCAATAACACATGAAAAAATGCTAGGAGAAAAAATTACAGGTTTGGGATTGTCAACATCAAGCAACCACTCCCACATTCAAATCCCCACCCTTTGGTAATTTTGACCACGTGAACAACAGACTATCCATGGTAATGCCATTATCACATTACAACAAAAAAGTTACTTTTTTGAAACGAGTGTATCTTATTTTTAATTCAGTTACAATAAATCAAACAGGTTATGCACTCTCTTAGTAAGGAAACAATGATCTTACAAAATGCATAACAAACAGTCGCAGAGATGTATGAGATATAAGGTAGAGGGGGAGGGGTGGTTTTCAAGTTAGTACTTGTCATTGTTGCCAAAAATACCATTTTCAGAATGAAATAATTGGTTGTATTGAAAAATACGAAAAAATAATATTAGAAGTTAATTTTATGACAATTAAACAGTTAATTAATTATAACAGTTCGATATAACAATAATACATGACAAAATGCTAGGAAAAAAATTATAGGTTTTTACCCGCAAGCAGTTGACAGTATGACGCTCCCATTCCACACCAGTGCATTCATAATGACACGTTCGGAATAGCGCCTAATGGAATCTGCCTGTACTGCATGTCTAGACGAAAATATTCTTGCTCGTCCTACATATTGATCAGCGGTCCGTGATGTCACGCTAACCATGCGGACTCGTCCGAGGTACCGTTGTTCACCTGCGGCGAAGTCATGTCAGAAATACTGAGATTGAGGTTTCTGCTGCCGCGTCCTAATTACAGAGTAGCGGAACAGCCCTATATAGTTCTAGACCTCCGGCGATGTGCTAGAACTGGGGTTTCTGAGCGATTTGACGGAGGCCAGCATTACAGAGCAGAAATAACCCTAGCCTTAGGCGAGGGTTTTCCCCCGCAAGACAAGGATAGAAGAACTAGCTCTCTCTCTCGCGGTGAAGTGGAATGCTCTGCCTTCTCTTTGTCCGGGGCATGCACAGATTCAGGTTTCTCGTGGATCGGGTCTGCTTGTGGTGCCATCTAGTCATACTAACTTGGTCGCCATTGTCACCCGCAATCGGAGGGGAGGGAAGGGATGAGAGGGGAGGGAGGCCCCCACCAGTCCAGTGACGTCATGGGGAATTCCAAAAAAATCCCTGAGTGGGTGTCTCCCCACTACTCATACAATTTACTCAAATGCTATGCGGTTTTTGAACGAAGGTGATCTTTTAAACCCAAATGAAATGGCTTCTGAAAAGGCAGATGCTGCCAAACACAACTTGCACTTCTAATTCACGACTTGTGCCGTATTATAAATGAGCAATCCCATGTTGATTTTGTTCTATTAGATTTAAAAAAAGCTTTCGACACAGTGCCTCACACTAGGTTACTTTGGAACCTTCGTGGTTACCGCATATCTAGGCAAATATGCGACTGGGTTGCTGACTTTCTGAAGGGCAGAACACAGTGTGTAGTCCGCGACGGTGAGCGTTCATCACTTACCGAGGTGAGGTCCTGTGTATCCCAGGTAAGTGTGATAGGGCCTCTGTTGTTTCTCATATACATTAATGATTTGCCGACCCCGGCAGCGTAGGGGTAGCGAGCTTGCTTCGCGTTGCAGGGGTCGCCGGTTCGAGTCCGGCAGAGGGCATGGGTGGTTTTAATTTAGTGTTGTGTTCGTCTTGTATCGTCCTTACAGAAATGGAATATAACCACAATGAAATGTATACATTGTAACAGAAACACACACGTTGAGCTGGCTGTATGGCTAACATGGCCAAATGCCATTTCAATATTTTTTTTAAAAAAAAAACAGCACATTAATGATTTGTGCGACCTAATAAGGCGGTTGAAAAGATTATTTGCAGATGATGCTAATATTTATGTTGAAATCAAAACCTAGTAAGTCTGCACTATGTTACAATACATTCTTATATTATAAAAATAATTACGTGGTGTGAAGACTGGCAGTTGGAGTTAAACACTAGACAATGCCAAGCCACGCGTGTTAGTAAAATGGTGACACCATTTAGCTCTGAATATACAATTGATGCTACTGTCCTTAGAATGGTAGATTCCGCTAAATACCTGGGGTAACAATTTGTAACAATTTGTCGTGGAATGAGCATATGGAGAATGTAATTGGGAAAGCAAATTGCATGTTCTAGGTCATAATTTAAAACAATGCACTCCGGAAGTTAAATCGATTGCATACAAGTCACTAGTGCGTCATCACTTAGAATATTGTTGTTCTCTATCGGGTCCGCATCAAAAGGTGTTAATGGAGGCATTAGAGAAGAGAAAGAGTTTTCCTCTGTTAGTGCGGTATGTGAATCCAAGAGGAAACAAGGAGAAATAATTTTGGAGATTACTTTGCAATTAATTTTCTATCTCTCAGTTTCTCTTTCTTAATCATTGAAATGTTTCTTCCAGCCGCTTACTTGAGTAAGAGTAACAAAAGACGACAAGATTAGGGATTTTTTTTTTGTTACAACTTTTTACAGCCTAACATCTAGTATCTAAATTAGGCCATATTACAATAACAATATGATTAAGTTGTTACATAGATTTCCGCTACCTGGCGAAATCAAGTGAATTGTTGTATACAGTTAGAGTACTGTTGTAAGTATAGGCATTTTATTACAAAAACTTAAGTGCTTGACTACATTTAGGTTAATTTTTTAATAAAAGAAAACTAATATTAGTAACATAACCCCTTAATTATCCCACCACCACTAGTTTATTACAAATTTTTACTACGCTGCTGCTAACTGCAGAATAAAAGTCAGTTTTTCTAGGATAGATCTTCAGAGGGATCCACTTCATCCGGAATTCCTTGAGGTCTGGCCCATCAGATGCGATTATGCGATTTCTGGAATGACCAAGACCGTCCAGGGTCAAGAGAGGGGTCGCCACCGGCTTCCGGTGGCTGTGAATCCCAAATCCTATTTGGGTCAATACGGTGCTGAGGAGGTGTATTACATCTCCTTTGTTCTATCAAGTCACAGTTTGTTTCCTCTTGTATAATTTCTTTTATATCTTACGCAAGGAACTTAATTTGATAGCTGTCTCCTTTCCATTTTGCTGCCACATCATTTTAATTTTTTCAAGTGAGAAAAATAAACAATAATAAAGTATAATAATAGTCTCTTTTTCCTCTTCATCATGGCATGCAACGCTTGGCAGTCAATGCCCGCGCCGCTTTGTAGGCATTATATCTTCCTGCTGATGTAGTAATGCTTTGTCAAGCTATCCGCCGCATACCATAAGCTGACTAAGACTTGAATGCAGCGAAATGTTAAGGAGAAAGAAGTCTTTAACTACGGTATCGTTTACTGTTATGTTTCGTTGTATAACACGCACTTCAACAAAAGTCTTTAACTACAGTATCAATTATTATTATGTTTCGTTATATAACACGCCTTTCAACAAAACAAATAATCTCTCTTTTTTCTCTCTCTCTCCTTTTTCCTACTCTACTACAAAATAAACTACTCTACTGTTAATTACGGATACTGTAATAATTGTCGGTCCAGTATTTGAGGAACGGCCTCCAACAGAAAACGGTGTCCTCCGGTAACACAGCGTCCAGCCCATCAGAAGGATCTTCTGGAATAGCCGGGTGCGTCGGTCTCCAAAGGATGCTATCGTTCTTGTGTCTGTTTATGACATATCCTTTAATGTTCAGTGCCATGCTTAGAAGTTAATTTCTCCATTGTTGGTGCCTTCTCGAGCCTGCTAACTGCTCAAGGTATTTTGTTTTGTAGTGCATAGAAATCCTGTCTGCTATTTGAATCAGAATTTCGCAGTCAGCCCTGTTTTTAATGATACTTCGAACCTCTTTTCCAATTAGTTGTTCACATTCTATTTCCCTCGCTTCCGCAAGAAGAATGCATTCGAGAACCACATGTTCAGGTGTCGCTTCCGCTGTACACTCGCATAGACTCGATTCTTTGAGGCCCCTGCTGTGTAGCAAACTGTTATAAGGACCATGTCCGGTTATGAAGTGTATTAAGCCGGCGTAAGGATTTAGATGTTGCAGTTCCAACCGTTCTTTGACATCTGGAAAGATGCCCTAAGTTCTCCGACCTGTACTGCTAATATTCCATTGATGTTGCCATTCTTGTAGGAGGGCCGACATGACTTCCTTTTTGGCTGCCACCGGTCGACCTACTAATTCTTCAGCTGCTCTCTTATCACCGGAGCCCGCAGGGTACTGGTACGCAAGTGCCAGGTACGGGTTTGGCGAACCCGCGGTGCCCGAGCTGGAAACTTGTGAGCGCCGCAAGTTTCCCACACCGTAAACTCCTACCATGCTTCAACGACCACCGTAGGGCGTGGGGGTGGAACGTTGTGTGCCTAGGAGAACGGGGATCTTGGCTTCATCGCCCAGATCGCGAGGACGGTACAAACCTCTATAAAAAAAAAAACCTCAACCTCAAGGTCGGACACGTGCCGAGGAGGCGGATGAGTGGTGAGGCAAACCACCCGCTAACGTGCAACCTCAGGGGCACCTGCGCACCCCTGTTGTATAAGCATTCCTTCTTATACTGGTTTTTACTCGTGGGATCAAAATTCCTTCTCACAAAAAAACCAAAGGCCCCTGCGGCCCGGGTGTGTCGCAGGCAAATAAAAATACACCCAGTTCAAAAAAGCGGGCGAGGGTTGAAAGCCCTCCCCCAGAACAAAATTACAGTAACGGCAAGGGTTGTTTAATAGACAATGCCTTCGTTATCATGACACGGGTGGAGGGATCTTTTGAGAAGATCTCTCCATTTTATGTAAACAAAGGTTTAGAGGGTATTGCGGGTACCCTCAAATCGGTAAAAAAGCTGAGGAACGGGACTCTGCTTTTGGAAACATCCACCCAAAAGCAGGCTGTCCAACTCCTTAAGTGCGAGAAGCTCGGGGAGTTCGCAGTAAAGTGCGAACTCCATAAAACTCTAAACTCTAGTAAAGGTGTCATCACCTGCAGAGACCTCATAGATTTAGAGACCGAGGAACTCCTTAAGGAGTGGTCTACAGAACATGTGGTCGAGGTTCGTCAGATTAAACGAAGGGTTAACGGCAGTCTTGAGAAGACAGCCACCTTCGTCCTGACGTTCGACACTCCGACGTTGCCCAATAACATCAAGGCAGGATATTTGAAATTGAATATCCGCCCGTATGTGCCGGACCCAATGCGCTGCTTTAAGTGCCAGCGGTTCGGCCATACGACGGCGACCTATAAGGGTAACCCCACCTGTGGGAAGTGCGGAAAGGCGGCTCACGAGCCAGGCACGAGCTGTACGCTCCCACAGGTGTGTATCAACTGCTCCGGGGCACATCCAGCCTGGAGCAGGGAGTGTCGATTGTATCTGGAGGAAAAAAAGATACAGGAGTTGAAAACTAAAGAGCGGATTTCGTATGGTGAAGCCAAGAAGCAGTTTAAGGCTCTGGCTCCACCAGTCTTCGCTACCAGCTTCGCGAAGACGTTATCAACTCCCGGCAGGAAAGAAATTATCGCTACCCCGACGTCCGTTGCGGACATGGGCACAAGTCCAATGTGCTCATGTCAATGCAGATGTGGTGCCACACCCATCAAGGTCATTACACCTAGGACCTCGGACGTCGGTAGCAATACTCTGACAAACTCGACCATATCGACAGCAAGTCCACCAGCTAAGGCACAGCCATCCGTTATAGTAGAGCTACAGTCGTGGGTGCCTCATTGCAGAAGCATTACCTCCAGCAGATGTAGCAAAGGCAACGCCATCTGCCAGTAGCGGATGGCAAACTGTGCAGAAAGTTCGGGGTCCGAAATTCAAACATACGGACCCCACCATGTTCTTAAAGTCCCCTTCTACATCTCCTCCCAGTTCCCCAACTGGCAGGGAGAAGAAGGCGAATAGGCCTCGGCGGAAGAAAAGTCCGCACGACTCCGAGGCCTTAGAACAAGTGTCGTCTTCGGACCCAGAAGACGACATAATGCTGGTGGACGAACATAGTTCCGTTCCTCAGCAGTCGCATGCGCAGGACCCACCCGACCCGGGGCGGGTGGTTTTAAATAGGTAGGATGGCTCCCATACTTCAGTGGAACGTTAACGGCATTCAGGCTCACAAAGAAGAAGTCCAACTCTTAGCACGGTCTGATCCTTTGTGTCTCTGTCTGCAAGAGACACATTTCAGACCGCTACATCAGCCAGTGCTAAGAGGATACGACATATTCCGAAAGGACGATACCGAGGGTGATCGAGCTAAGGGAGGAGTGGCGGTGTTGGTCCGAAACACTGTCCACTCCGAACCCGTTGCTCTCACCTCCACATTACAAGCAGTAGCGGTGAAAATACACGGTCCAATCCAACTGACCGTATGATCTGTCTATCCAGTGTGTCTGTCGGCTACGACGACCTGGTTGGCATTATACGACAACTCACTCGGTCCTTTCTCCTTTTGGGAGATTTCAACGCCCACAGTGCGTTGTGGGGCTCCACCACCGATTGCCCCAGGGGCCGAGTGGTTGGTAGATTGATAGAGCAGGAGGAAATTTGTATCCTGAATACTGGGCAAATGACTCATTTCACCACTGCTACCGGTACGTCTTCTGCCATTGACCTTTCCTTGTGTTCCCCCTCAATAGCGGACTCCGTGCAGTGGGAAGTGGATCGCGACCTACATGGTAGCGACCACTTCCCAATTTGGATGCACGTCGAGTGTGAACGTGGAGGAGGAAATAACCGACGTAAATGGAACGTCAGTTGTGCAGATTGGCAGCTCTACTGCCGTGCTGTACAACTGCAACCCTGTGGCAGTATACAGGAGAAGGTGAATCACTTGACAGAAGTGATTCACCGTGCAGCTGACGTTTCCATGCCGAAGAGCTCCGGAACGCTGCGAAGGACGCCCGTCCCCTGGTGGAATGATGAATGTCGTTCCGCCATCCAGGGTCGCCGACGGGCGTTGCGTCGTTTTAGGTTGTGTCCAATATCTGACAACCTAGCAGCGTTCCGTATTGCCAGAGCTAAGACGCGTCGAGTTATTAAGGAGAGCAAGAAGAGGTCATGGCAGAACTTTGTGAGCAATATAAATCGTTCCTCGCCCTCGTCGAAAGTATGGGAGTCCATTCGCCGTATATCTGGAAGGTACTCCCGCCCACCAGTATCTGGGTTACTGGATCACGGACGGATAATTACTGACGAACGAAGCATAGCGCAGCTGATGGCGGAGAACTTCGCCGCCATCACTTCGTCCGCTAACTTTGACCCTCGGTTTCAGCGACGAAGGGTCGCTTCCGAGAGGCGCCCGCTGTGCTTCGATTCGTCAAATACAGAGGCCTACAACTGCCCATTTACATCTTGGGAGCTGGAGTCAGCGTTGAACAGCGCAAATGACACTGCTCCAGGACCTGATCTGATCCAGTACCAGATGCTCAGGTATCTCGGTAAGGATGCTAAAAAGTACCTTCTAGATATTTTTAACGATATTTGGACCGGAGGACACTTCCCCGACTCGTGGAAAGAAGCAACATTAATTCCCATTTTAAAACCTGGCAAGGACAAATTGTTGCCAGGTAGTTATCGTAGTATTGCCTTGACTAGATGCGTGGGGAAGACACTGGAGAGGATGGTGAATCCCCGCCTCGTCTGGTGTCTTGAATCCCGTAATCTCCTGAGCCGCTTTCAGTGTGGATTCAGGAAGTTCCGTTCCACCATGGACAACCTGATCCTCCTGGAGGCGGCAATACAGGATGCGTTCATCCGCAGCCAACACCTTGTGGGCGTCTTTTTCGATCTAGAAAAGGCCTACGATACTACCTGGCGGCATGTTATTTTAAAACAGTTGCACGAATGGGGTTTTAGGGGTAACCTGCCCCGTTTTTTTAAAATCATTCTTATCAGGTCGTTGCTTCCGGTACCGAGTTGGTGGTGAAGTGTCTGATCTTTTTAGTCAGGAAAACGGTGTTCCTCAAGGGTCAGTTTTAAGCGTGACTCTTTTCGCTATTGTGATAAATAGCATTTTAACCCTTTAACTGCTACGGTTCGGCCGGCCGAGCCCTCGCAGAGTGCGGCTTTGTTTACGCCTAAGCCGTTTACCTGCGCTGAAATGCCGCGGTAGACCGGACCGCTGTGTACTGAATACGTCTGGAGCGTTGTGTCTGAAGTTCTTCTGCTGTCGCTCTGCGATTTGAAACCCCAGGTACAAAATAAATGCTGTTAATATAACATCTAAAGTTTTTCAGTTTAAAGCTCCTCTAAAAGTGAATATCTGCGTAATCAAACATGCCGGTACTTCATATACTAAATAGATATTACAGCAACTGAAATGTTTTTAGTTTGTGAGCGTAGTAATTTATCTGGAGAGAACCTTTCCGAATACCTTTCACAAATTCTGCACAAATTTTCCGGCCTTCTTTTTGACCCGGGTTAATATTTTTTTTTTTTTTTTTTTTTTTTTTTTTTTTTTTTTTTTTTTTTTTTGTATTTCGTTTAGTTTTAGAGGTGTATAAATGTAATATAATTATTACTCTGCAGTTAACCATGGTTAGTAATTCTTTTTGTGAGATAAGCCTTGAAAAATGGTACAACACACAGTGATACATTACATGTTCTGCATTGGTTTCTCGACGCACTTTCTGTATCGAACATACAGCGCATTTACGCATTGGCGTGCTCTTCTTTGAATTTGCAATATGAATGAAATTTGGAAAAAAGGTCTCAAAAAGTTGCAAGGGCGATTTCTAGGGGGAGGTGGCGTCTCACGGACCTGATCTTACAAGACGGGGGGGGGGGGGGGTATCAGGAAATCCTGAAAAATTCCTCACGAAATTTAAATTTATGGATGCAACAGACGAAACTCTGCAACTGGCATTTTTCGTCCGGTTACTAATCGGTGAAGAGCGTGAGCATTTAAAATGCAGTGTTCGAGAATGTGGAAAAAGAACTTTTTAAACCACTTCATAGTGAAAATATTGTGCGAATTGATTCTCGCGTATCTGTTGGTCTTATCAGCAATAGATATCATTTGATATACCGTTAGAAATATCAGGAAAAATGACAAACTGCTGGAATGTTAACGTAATCCACACTTGTGTCCTGCAGCTTAATCGACAAGCACATGCTGTCAAACGCGTCACTAAAGCATTCTCTTTTTCCACACATTTCGCTCGCACAATCTGTAGCTTCAAACTCTGAAAAATTGTCATTTTCCACTAGCTGATGTACACAGCTTAGGAAAATTACATCGAGATCCTGTCGAAGGGTTATCACTGTCATCCATATCAAAGTGATCATATTCACTGTCTCTTCTAGTAAGAATCTCCATGATTTC
Organism: Vandiemenella viatica; assembly: GCA_031002005.1. Classification (NCBI taxonomy): domain Eukaryota; kingdom Metazoa; phylum Arthropoda; class Insecta; order Orthoptera; family Morabidae; genus Vandiemenella; species Vandiemenella viatica. The sequence continues at coordinate 237,516,941 of CM061921.1, read as the reverse complement.
TTCCGCGGTACAAACACGACGGCGTATTCGGGAGGACGATGGTTCGAATCCCCGTCCAGGCATCCAGATTTGGGTTTTCCATGGTTTCCCCAAATCACTCCAGGTGAATGCCGGGATGCTTCCTTCAAAAGGCCATAGCCGAATTCCTTCCCATTCCTTGCCCCCCATTCTTTACCATCTCTAAAGACCTCGCTGTTAAGAGACGTTAAGCAGTTAAAAAAAAAATAATGACTGTATGCTATTTTCTCAGCGAAAACTAAAAGGAAAAGGGCAACACAAATTATATCGTAGCTGCCAACGCCCAAGGGCCGAATGAGGAAAACAACTAACCACCCTGGGTGGAAATATGGCTACATAGCCAGGCCGCTAAGAGGCTAGCGTGTTAACACGTCTGGAGCACAGACAGGGCGGCGAGGCGGCGCGTGTATACACGTCTGGAGCACAGACAGAGCGGCAAGGCGACGCGTGTATACACGTCTGGAGCACCTGGGCGCAGTAGTAGCCACGCGCGTTAACGCGTCTACAGCAGTCAAAGGGTTAAACGTTATAAGGAGTCCTATAGGGTACTCCTTATATGTGGACGATTTTTTAATATTTATTGCTTCATCCAGCCTGAGAAGCGCTGAGCGGCTGTTGCAACTCACGCTGAACAGGCTGGAGGAATGGTCAGTGCACACCGGTTTTCGTTTCTCTGCCGAGAAAACCCGGTGTGTACTTTTTAGTCGTAGTAGGACTCTTTTACCAGAGCCTCACCTTACCTTGAGGAACACCGTTTTACGTTTTACTGACACTGTTCGGTTTCTGGGCCTCATTTTAGACACTAGGCTAACCTGGCTGCCACATCTTAAAGATGTGAAAGCCAGAGCCTCTAAAGCTCTTAATGTTTTAAAATGCCTGTGTGGCAGGTCATGGGGCGCTGACCGCTCCTGCTTGCTACAATTTTACAGAGCCATTGTACGGTCGCGGCTGGAATATGGTTGTATCGTTTATGGTTCGGCACGGGACAGCTATCTCCGTATACTGGATAGTGTCCACCATGCAGGAATTCGGCTCGCCAGGGGTGCATATCGCACCAGCCCTATTGTCAGCATTTGTGCTGACTCGGGCGAGCCGTCGCTTACCATCCGCCGGCAACTCCTCATGGTGCGGCACTACCTGCACGTTGCCATAACACCTGACAGTCCCGTGTACGGCATAGTTTTGCACCCCAACCACTAGCGGCTCTATACCAACCGGCATAGAGCCACTAAACCGTTCAGCTACCGTACAAAGGCTATTTTAGAACAATATGGATTAGAGCTTCCCTATTTTTATCACCAGGGTTGGAGCAAATCTCTTTCCTGGCTTTTAAGGAGGCCCAGAATAATTTTAGACCTGTCTCGGTACAACAAAATTTGTACCGCTGACAGTGTTTTTAATAATGTTTTTAGAGACGTTCTAAATGAGCATCACACGTTTACCCCGGTGTATACGGATGGGTCTAAGCAGGCTAACGGAGTAGGATGCTCCGTAGTGTTCCCTCGAGCGACTTACACATATAAACTTGACGGCAGGTGCAGCGTTTTTACTGCCGAGTGCTACGCCGTGCTAAAGTCGCTCCAGCATATGAAAGGAAATCGCGATAAGTGTTTCATCATATGCTGTGATTCCCTCAGCTGTATTCAGGCGATAGGAAACATGTATCCAGCAGATCGTCTAGTCCAGGACATCCAGGACGCCCTCCTTTCCCTCCAATCTCGTGGAAAGGAGGTATTATTCTGCTGGGTACCGGGCCATGTGGGAATCAGGGGGAACGAGGCAGCTGATGTAGCTGCCAAGTTAGCCTGCGACAAGGTCAGAATCGACTTTGAACCGGTCCCAAAGTCAGACCTTGCCTCGGCGGCGAAGAGATTTGTTTTTGATGTTTGGCAGAGGCAGTGGCTGGAAGTTGAGCATAACAAGCTCCGGCTGGTCAAACCGACCGTTCAGCCGTGGAGCAGCTCCTTCCAGCGGGCGAGGAGGGATGAGGTTCTCCTCACTCGCCTCCGCGTAGGGCACTGTCCTCTGACGCACAGCTTTCTTCTCCGCCGGGAGGACCCACCGGAATGTGATGCTTGTGGCGTACCTTTGACGGTACGCCACATTTTAATTGATTGTATATTATTTTTAGACTTAAGGGCAGACGTTGGCTTAGCCAACGATCTGTCCCTTATTTTAAACAATGATAGTGACAATGTGGCCAAGGTCTTAAAGTTTTGTAGCTTGGCCGGTCTTGTCCCAAAAATTTTGGGCAGACCGGCCTAGGTTTTAGATTGGATTGGTGGCCTTTTACATCCACCAATCCAAGTCCTGTTTTTAGTTGTGACCTTGTTTACCTGGCTGGCCCCTTTACAGCCAGCCAGGTAGTTCTTCGTTTCAAACTGGTTGGCCCGTTTACAGCCAACCAGTCAATGTATGTAGTTTTACTCTATGTGTCCAGTGTACTAACGTATTATTATTATTTTTATTATGTTTTATTTTTCCGTCTGTGGGGCTGACCCCTCTACAGTCAGTCATACAGACGGAATACCAGTCAGTATTTTAGTATTTTATTGTGCCGACCTTTTTACAGTCGGCCACTTAGACGGCAATTTTGTCACATTTTCACGTCTTTTATTTGTTAGGGCGCTAATAACCCCGATGTTGACGCGCCCTAAAGCACAAACAACAACAACAACAACAACTTATCACCGGACTTTAGCCTGTATATTGCAACGCGTTTTCTTACCATCATGTCTAGGGGCCAGACACCTAAAACCGTCGTCAAAGCATCTGTTGCGGTGGTGCTATATGCACCACTTAGTCTTAAAAGGACTCCCCTCTGGGCTCTTCTAAGCGTTGTTTTTGGCTTAACTTTCTTCAGATGTTTCGCCCAGACACTCGCTCCATAGCTCACAATTGATGCCAGAATAGCGTCATGATAGAGCCTCATCACGTGGATGGGAAGATGAAATCGTCTTTGACCAACGCTGATGAGTTTATGCATAACGACCTTCGCCCTGCTGGATACTTCTTCTATATGATCCATAAATGTTAGACGCTCATCGATGGTAATGCCGAGATATTTGCACTTGCTTGTCCTTTTTATGCTGTTTCCGTTAACTTTGATCGTTGGATTCCGCTGCAGATTTCCGCGCAGAATCATATACTGAGTCTTCTGGGGGTGCGAGCTTAAGCTTGACCTCCGTGCACCATTTGTCAAGTTGCTCCAGGATGGTATTGCTTCTCTGCTCAATTTCTCTTCTTGTTCCTCCCTGTATCAGCAGAAGCAGATCATCAGCAAAGGCCACCAAGCCTAACAACCCTTCTAGTCCTTCCAGTCTACACAATATAGTTTCAAAACATATATCCCAAAATATCGGGCCACATACCGATCCCTGAGGACACCCTTTAGACAATTTTTTCTCAATGGTCATCCGTGGACATCTCAGTTTGGCTTATCTGTTTCTACAGTAATCCCTAAATGAGTTGTATATATTGCTTGGACATTTTAATTCTCTGAGCCGAGCAAACAAACCTGGCTACCAGAGATTATCAAAAGCCCCTTTAATGTCAACGGATATTGCCAGTAAATAATCACTGGTGCATGTTCCAACCAGTTGCATTTCTCTGTTTATAGCGTCCTCTGTCGATCTGCCTGCTCTGAATCCGTACTGGTTTACATTCATTCCTATTATATTCCTATGTGCTTGTAGGCGCCAGACAAGAATTTTCTCTTGAACTTTACTAAGTACGTTGAGCAGGCAAATAGGCCGATAGGACTTGGGCTGGGTCGGATCCTTGCCACCCCCTTTCTTTAAAATAATCACCTCGCTTTGTTTCCATGCATTAGGGATTCTTCCCTGCTGTAAACATTTATTAAACAGATTAGGGAAATAGGATCAGACCCAAATGCCTTTAAAATTGTCTCCTGCTGTGGTGATATTTATCGTCCATAATCGGCAGTAAAAATCAATCTTTGCCATTGTATGAAACATGAGTATCTCCTTGTCACTATGCGTTGCAAGCTGTAACTGGAGGTAATGAAGATGAACAAAAGGTAAAGTAACGATGTAATTTGGAAGAGTGAATTGAGCATTGCATAAACTGTGCGTGATGAAGAAACTGTGCACCGTGAAGAATAGCGAGAGTCTATTATTCACATTTTCATTTCGGCACTATTCCTATTAGGTGGGTAGAGGAAGGGGATTCACTCCAATAGTCTGTGAGGCTTTCATTCCTGACAATTGTTCATTACTAATTTGTGATCTTACCCAAAATGTTCTGCAGTCGGCAGCCAATGTGTTTTTTCTTCTTTGGAAAAATTGGCTTTAGCCATTGGATAATTAAGCCAGTTATATAGTAGGATCCTCGTAGAACTGTTTGAGATATGTATACCCTTGAGTTCTTGAGACAAACGAATAAATCAGTTTAGTTGATTTCCTATTCGGGAAGGCAAGCGTCTGCATGAGAAAATGGGTATCTGTTATTTGCAAACATTCTTCTAAAAGTTCATTTCTTTCTTCTAGGAATTTATTACATTTCAACATTAAATGATGTACATCTTCCATTTCTACGCATAAAAAGCATATTGGGACGTCAGATATTCTAATTACGAATTTTTTGTCGTTGAGTAGTGTATGACCAGTTCTCAATCTGTTCATAACAATAAAATCTCTTCTGTGAAGGTCCATATTGTCATTCCATGGTTTGTCCATAATTACATTGAGTATGGCGCTTTACAACCAACCTATTTCTTTTCTATCCTCCCGCCACATCATTTTACATTTTTTCTTAACCACGGAGCATGATATGACCTTAAAGTCAGTATAGGGGACCGTGTGTGTTCCATGTCCTGGACATACATTTATTTTCTTGAAGTTCTATCAGTCATTTCGTTACCTGATACACACACGTGACTCAGCACTATTTCTCGGTTCTCTGGCGATTTTGTAGCTTAAGTGGTTCTTACACATTCCCTTTTGTGACTACTAGGATTACGTACAGTGCATATTTGGAGTCTGTTCATAATGCACAAACTGGAAACATTTTTACAGTGTTGGTGAGAACAGATTTTTGTGTATACTGTAGTGCCCTTCAGACAAAGCATCTCAGTAGAAAACGTTGCAGAACAGTACTGGAAATCTGAAGTTTCGTCCCGGGTCTACTTATGCCGCAAAGCTGGTTTGTCCTCTTATCCTTCACCCATCGGTGTCAAGTTTTCACCATCGTTCCTAGTTTCTGTTCTAGCGTACTCTGTTTAAGTTCCTCCAGATTGTGAGTAATATTTCTTACAGGGCCATCTGAGAGGGTAATATGAAAGTTAGTTCTGTGCCATGTCTCAGTTTCACTACACATATTGTTAATCTCTCGATTGTGGATTGTCCAAAAATTTGTTCCTTGAAAAAAGTCCTCTGACTTTGTATTTGATAGTGTTTCTGCAGTTTCTAACTGTTCTCATGCGAAAGAATCTGAACTTTTCTTACTTTTTTTTTACTTATTCCTTTATACCTCGTCGAAGTTAAGGTCATGAGAGGCGGGGTGGGAGTGGGGACAAGGAACGGGAAGGAATTCGTCCATGGCCTTTTGAAAGAAGCATTCCGGCATTTGCCTGGAGTGATTTGGGGAAACCATGGAAAACCCAAAACTGGATGCCCGAACGGGCATTCGAACCTGCGTCCTCCCAATGCGAGGCCAGAACGTTAACCGTTCACCCACCAATCTCGGTGAACTTTTCTTCTAGGGGGATGGTGTTGGTCGGAGCAAATTTTTATCTAGTACTGGAGTACTAAATTCTTTCTTCTAAGTTGTAATTGTGAGGTTGCACTCTTTATCACAACCAACGTGTTCGGAATAGTTAACTGGCTTGTTTCACAATGTAATGTCGAGGAAGGCAGTAACGTATATTTACAAGTGACGTTAACGAGGTTCAGGCCATCAGGCAGTCACGTAGGCTGATATTACTGGAACTGCGAGAAGTGAGTTGTTGTAACGTCGTAGGATTCCAAATGAGTGACTCATCTCACTATCTGCAGCTATGTTCTTGGCACAGCAGTAACATTAACAATGCAGCACTAATGTTCAACTAGTGGGACGCGAGGAAATTCCAACTCTTTTGAGAAAGGATCTATATACCAGTAAATTCAAATGATTTTTAACTCTGCATTATCCTTGCGAATAAAATAAGACCAAGCGTTAAAATTTAATAGCAACATTGGGTAAGATGTAAAAACAATCGTTTAATTTACAATCATTGTTTAATAGTACATTTTGAAGTGAAGATTAAGACAAAACAGTGAAACGTTTGTGGACAGTTGGAAAAGTTAACTGTAACTCGTTGTCGTTGAAAATTACAAAATATATTTGTACACAGTATTTGAGGTGAGAATATGATCATCAGCAACGTTTGAAGAAGCATATCCTTGAATATGTAAAGTATCAATTGAAATATTGTATCGAGTAGTCGCGGAAAAAACATCATGTCACAGATGCCGTATTGACGCATCCAGGGAAATGTCTATAGTGCCAAAACCTTGAATTATAAATAAACAATTCAATTTGCAATTCCAAATTAACAAATCATCGTTAGCGGAGAAGTTATCCTTGAAAATGGTGAGTAACCCATCGATTTTGTAGAAAAGTTTTGGCTAAAGCTAAATTTATTTCAAAAAGAGTAATTCAGTATAAACTGCTGATGATAGATATGCCGAAACCATAAAATCTAGAATATTCGTCTGCCTTTCTGTATGTTCACGCGTAACACAGAAATTAATCAGTAGATTTAAACTAAAATGCACATAGTGATAGTTTATGTAGCTAGTCAGAGACAGAATACTTTTTATTCCGATAAGCTGCAAAATTCCCTATGATACAAAGTATAAAACTGTGTTTTTTCCGATTGATCACGTATCAGGCACAAACCATTGAATGGATTTCTACGGGACTTGCAATAATGATATTTTATTACGGGGAAGTTGTTATGTATGGGTATGAGCGGTTACGTGGCAAAGCGTTGGGAGCAGTGCAGGACGGAGTCGAATTGCCTTAAAATGTACTAAAAATAAAATTGTATAAAGTTTGGCAACTACATTACACTTATTCGAAAAGAGTAATTTCATGTAAGCTATTGATGCTATCGATTTCAAAACCGTTAACTTGGAATTTTTGTTTGTTTGTTTGTATGTTCTCCCATCACGCTGAAACTAATGGATGGATTCCAACTAAACTGGACATGTCGTCGGTCAGGATATAAGTTTCTTTTTAACCAGATATGTTACATATTCTTGATGATACAGAGTACAAAACCATATTTTTAAAAACAAAATCTGACTAATCGCGTATCACACAGAATCTAATCAATTGATTTGAACGAAACTTCACATAATAATTGCTCAAGTCACTGGTTAGGATATAAAACATTTTTATCCTAATTAATATACTTCCTCCATTGATACAGGGGGCAAAACCGACAAGTATCCACTTTTGTCTATCTGTGCGTGCTTCACGCATAAACTCTGAAACGAATATCAATTAAATTTAGTATTATCAGTTAATATCACATACTTTTATCCTGTTACTACCTACTTCGCCCATGATACAGAGGACAAAAACGTGAATCTTCAAATTCTTGTATATCCTAATTTAGCTATATATCCATTCAATATTGTTTACCGAGTGGTCTTTGCTTCAGTTGGTTAAACAGTGGTTCCAATTTCTTTTGGCCACGGAACCCCAACTGATCATAAATTTTTTGGCGGATCCCATTTTTATAAGCGTAAGCTGAAAAACCAATGTCGCATCGCGTAAGTCGTCACAAACGAAGCAGATCCATGTTACCTTTCTCACGGCGTGGTTATGACTATTTCAATGAACTTTTTATTTAATTCTCAGACGGAACCCTTGTGATCCTTCCACGAACCCCAGGATTCTGCGGAACACCATTTCGGAACCACTGGGTTAAGTCACTTGTGTGGAGTATGGCAGATCGTCGTTCGAATTCTGGTCTCGTCTAGAATTTAAGCGGGCCTTGAAATTGACCTTCTTCTATGTCAAAACTTTGCTTTGCTATTACAAATACGCCAGGACGCTTCATGCATCAGATTCCACGTAGCTATAAGTGCGATATCAGATTACGCTAAACGGCTACTGTAGAGGCGCATTAGGCAGTAAGAAACTCTGTCACCAGGTCGTGAGACCACACGAAATTATATATTGTCTCGCAGTCGGAATGACTACCTTTATAAGTGATATACATGCGGTGATAATATGTTCCAGTTTTCAGATTCTATTAGGGAATTTATGTCGTAATTTATTTACATACAAATATATCAATCTGTTCATAGACCAAACCAGCCGCCAGCACTTCAGATATTGCTTGCAGAGTAGCAATGTGAACAGTACTAAAGTGAGCCTCTCGGTCATCAACAAACATAAACTTGCTGAGTTAGTGGTACTTTCAAGGAGAGGTAGAATAAAATGATGCGCTCAAGCATGATTAAAGCATTGCATACCAAGTTAAATCAAATGGAAGGGAGCGATCCAAGAAAAAAATAAAACTGGACTACTGATCTGCTTTTAGTTAAAATACCAATCGTGGTACGTAACCTGAAGGTTGGTTGGACCCTCTCGAAGGAGGAATACTAAACCAGTATTAAAGGTATGGCGGCCAGTTCCTTTCCTCTTTACTTAGCCTAACCTGGTAATCCAACCAGTTAATGTGGAATCAGAACCACGGAATCATTCTTGCGTATTTCTTTACACAGCAAGGTGAAGGGTCTATGAAAATCACTGACGAGACAGATATCCGATCTGGAGACCTTAAGATCTCCAGTCAGACGCTTAGTCACTGATCCACCATCAAATATGTCTGTAATAGTTTATCTGTGACTTAATAGTTCAAATCTCACATGACGCAGTCGCGGGAACAGCAAGGAAACTGTAAATAAAATCGTCTGTGAGCAGTTTACACTGAGGTTATCTGGTACCTAGCCGGAATCCGCAAAGACTATTGACTTGTTCTTGCCCTCTGACAAAAGTTACAGTGTAGAGTGAAGTATCCTTCACGCAGCAAGACACCTGATTGGATCAATAGTCCGCAATATAGGTGAACTGCAACACCAGCTAAAAATCTGCACCAGGACCGTGAGCAAACATGGGATTTATTGATTTTGTATCAATATAGTTTCCTTAATTGTGGGAGACGGGTTTTCAAGCCCTCGAGATCATTAAACTACACTGATCAGCCAGAACATTATGACTACCTACCCATTGTCGATATAAACCCGTCCAGGTGATTGCATCGTCACCTGACGAGGAATAACTGTTAGTCAGACACACGCGCGGTGCATGAAGTATCAGTGAGCTTGATATCCGTGTTTAGAATGGGGAAGACGCGGCATCTATCTGAGTTTGACCGAGGGCAGATTGGGTTGCTCCGGAGGCTCGGCACTAGCATTTCGGAAACTGTACGACTTGTCGGATGTTCGAAGAGTGCTGTGGTGAGTGTCTTCAACAAGTGGTGAAACCACGTCCAAACGTCGAGGGGTTGGGTGTCAACCCCCAGTTACAGATGTACAAGTGTGTCTGAAAACACAGTCACCGAACACTCCTAACGATGGGCCTCCGCAACCGACAACGCATGTGTCAATGTGAACACCACGTCATCGGCAACTACGACTGAAATGGGCACGAGACAATCGTCACTGGACGTTGACGCAGTGGAAGAGCGTTGCATTGTCTGATGATTCCCGATACCTTCTTCATCATGCCGATGGAAGGGTGCGAATCCGTCGTTTTCCAGGGGAATAGCTTCTTGACACTTGTATTGCGGGACGGAGACAATCTGGCGGCGGCTCAGTTAAGCTCTGGGGAAGATTAGGTGGGAATCCATGGGTTCAGTGGAGGTAATGGAAGTCACCATGACGGTCAAAAAGTATCGTACACTGGTTGCAGACCACGTACACCATGATGACCATGTTTTCCAATTGCAGTGACATTTTTCAACATGATAATGTGCCATGTCAGAAGGCCAGAAATGTGATGGAGTGGTTCGGGGAACACAGTGGCTTGTTGCAATTGATGTGCTGGCCCTCTAACTCGCCAGATCTGAATCCGATCGAACACATCTGGGATGTGGTTGAACGTGGCGTCATAGCTCATCACCCCCCTCCCCGGAATTTACGGAAATTATGTGACTTGTGTGCAGATGTGGTTCCAACTCCCTCCAGCGACCTACCAAGGCCTCATTGCTTCCATGCCAAGACGCGCTGCCGCTGTTATACGTGGCAAAGAAGGAAATACCGGCTATTATGTAGGTGGTCACAATTTTCTGGTGATCAGTGTGCATACCCTGAGTAAATAAAGCCTCTCTTTCATGTTATACACTTGTATAATTTTTTATGTGAAATGTCTATTTTTTTTATTGAAATTTGATTCCTCCAGATGATTACTTCACATCACTGTTGTTAGTAAGACAGACATATAGGCAGGATGTTCAGAGGTTTGTGTGTGTATTATTAACTGTCTACGATAACGTCTGGAATCACAGGAAAAATAATGAGTCTGCACCACAGAATGGAAAGCGAAGGTCTGGATAGTTTTATAACAACCGGGCTAGTAATACTCTTAGTATTTTTAATAGTCCCTATTACCTTCTGTTTGGTAATCATCATAAAGGAAATTCAAATTCAGGTAAAGTAATGGGTACATTTCATGTTCATATTCTGTGGCCCTTTTCATGTGTTTAAAAGTACAATTTTTACTACAAGCACTTTATCCATAACTACAGCTGCCCTTACCTTCGCCCGCGTGGAACTGACTATGTGGGCCAAATTATTTTACTAAGCTGTTATTAACCCGGAGCAGCATTAAAACCTAGACACCGAGCGGGTGAGTGGTAACGCTCTATCCTCGCATTCTGGAGGACGTGGGTTCGAAACCCCGTTCTGATATCCAGATTTAGGTTTTCCATGGTTGTCATATATCAATCCAGGGGAATTCCGTGATGCTTCCTTCAAAAAGACCATGGCCACATCCATTTCTGGTCCTTGTCCCCAATCCCATCCTGCCTCCAATGACCCCGAAGTCGACGAGGCGTAATGCGAAAAGTAACAAAGAAACCTAGAAAGCTCACTAAGAGTATTCTCAAATCCTAACATCATTCTAATCTTTGCGTTTCCTCGTGACCGAGCGTGGTGGTTGAACGGTTAACGTTCTGGCCTCGCATTAGGGAGGACGCCGGTTCGAATCCCCATCCGAGTATCCAGATTTGGGTTTTCCATGGTTTCTCCAAACCACTCCAGGCGAATGCCGGCATGCTTCCTTCAAAAAAGGCCTTGGCCGATTTCCTTCCTGTTCCTTGCCCCAATCCCATTCCGCCTCTAATGACCTCGTTGTCGACGAGGCATAAAGCGCAAGCAAAAAAAAAAAACTTTGAAAATTATATTATTAAAATTAGGTAAATAACCAAAACAATACAAGGGGCAAATAAAAAATGCGTTACTTGGAAAGATAAAGTCAACGGCGGTTCTAATAGGATCATATTTTAATATCAATCCGAAGAGAAAAACCAATAGTCCTTTTTCACGAAAAGACAAAGTTTAATAAACAATTATAGAGATAAGGTTTGCACAACGTCGGAGTGTGGTCTCGTTTCGATGCCACGATAAAAAAATATCCGCCCAAATGACACTTGTGGTGATTCTACCAAAGAGTGATGCAAAAACCAATTGGTGTGATTATGGACTAATAATCAGGGCAAAATTATTTTTTACAGTTACTAATACAGTGATGTACAACTAATCTGATACTTGAAGCACTTATGAAAACAATAATAATATTAAACAAACGTATACAACCTGTGTTACAAAAACAAGCTTGTGGAGTCATATTAGGCATGGCTTACGACTGTGTAATATAATAATAATTTGATTAATTGCGATGGAGCATCTGCTCCACTGGCAGTTTACCTACCCATCTGCTTTTGAATTTCACTAGATTTAATTCAAATTCTTTCAGCGTTTGAGATAAATCGTTCACCATAATCCTCTTAGTTTATTTCTATTCTTGACTGCTTTGGCATCAAAAGAACATTTTCAAGTTTTCTTTTTTCTGAAATCAACAGCCAGTTTATGATCATGGTCATCCTATCCTATCCACGTACTACTTTTAATTTTTCTAGCAGTATACATTCAAGCTTAAGCACAAACATATGCCTTACGTCTAAAACAGACATACCGGTTTCTTCTGTGCGGCAGTCGAGTCGAAACATGATCAATGTAATTCAATGCGACAAAACAGACCGCGCCGTACCACGCGCGACTAATGATTTCCGCCGCTCCGTGTGCATTGGACGCGCGGCGGTGGACTGTAACGTTTTTTGTTTTTTTAATTAATGGTTTTACGCCTTGTCGTCATCGATGTCATTAGAGACGGGATAGAACAGGGGACAAGGAACTGGAAGGAATTTGGCCATGGATTTTTAAGGAAGCATCCCGGTATTCACCTGGAGTGATTTGGGGAAACCATGGAAAATCAAAATCTGGATGCCCTGACGGGGATTCGAACCCTCGTCCTCCCCAATGGGAGGCCAGAGCGAACTATATTGTTGCCAGTGGAGCGGCACGCTACAATTTAAATGTATCGATATTGCTTTCACCACGTGATGAGGTAAGTGAAAAAAATTTCAATAATTAAAACTTTATAATAAGGACTGTGTACGAACCGCTCTCTCTAAACTTTGTTCTCTTTCTCAAACAGCGTCAAATATTATTAACTTTTTAGATAGAAAAGTAGCCAACATATGTTGTGTGGTGTTTTGAATTTAGATTTGTAGTCACATTATAGTCCAGTGTTGTTTTAGGTCATTTTTCCGCAGTTTCTCGGCAAATTAATTGATATAATAACGCCAGTGCAACTGTTTTATAGCTTTAATGTCGTACGCGTTTCACCTTAATTATCCCATTAGAACAATGAATAATAGTGATCGACAATGTTTTCCTAGACACCTTAAGATTTTGTTATAAATGGATTTTCTGGTGATGATGCTCTATAACTCACCATCAACACGTTGACTGGAACTGGTTATACCAGTAATCAGGGGCGGATCCAGGATTTTGTTTTGGGGGGGGGGGGGGCTTGGCTTGAGTGAATGTTGGTTCAGAGGGCTTTGGGGGGCCTCAAATCCGTAGAGCAAAAAAAAAAAAAAAAAAAAAAAGTCTCAAAACTACAAAGTCGGGGGTGGACCAAGATACTTTTGGGGGGGACTTGAGCCCCCTAGCCCCCCCCTGGATCCGCCCCTGCCAGTAATGAATGTAAGGGCCAATGACGAATTCAGTATTAATTTTAGTAATTGCCTAAATGTTAAAAACTGAAGTCATGATTACAGTCCACGCGGTATGAATGGAAAATATAAATTTTTGTTACTGTTGTTTTGAATTAGTTTGAAAGTTTGGTGGTAAGTATTAGAATAAACGATATACATACACGTACTCCAGCATCCAGATAGATATGGTAACATCAGCATGATAAACCGTCGTCCACCGCAAAGATGTAGCTGTACCCTGTGATGCAATGATAAGACTAACATCAAAACGATAGAATCTCTAGCATAGTAAAATCAGTCGAATTTCAAACTCTGTAAAATCATAAATAACCTATTCGTTTACGTAATGATCTGCTGAGTCACATATTCGTGTTTCAATAAACATTGAGTTTTATTTGAACGTTTGAATATTAATAAATAGTGTTTTACCGAGAATGGTGAATGAGCAGTTAACACTATGGCCTTGCATTCGGGAGTACGGCGGTTCAAATACCAGTCCGGATATCCAGAATTTGTTGTCCGATAGTTTCTCCAAATCACTTCAGGCGAATGTCGGGATGCTTTCTTAAAAAGGCCATAGCTGAAATCCACGTCGACGAGGCGTAAAGCCATAAGTAAAAAATAAATAGTGTTTTGTCATGCATTGAATTCAGCAGTATTTTTCTCTAACTGTAAATATCACTGTCCTGCCTCTTCCTCATATTGACGGTGAAGATCCATATTTGTTTTGAAAATATTTTAATATTGACAGAGTGCACATCTCTCACTGCAACCCAAGAGGCGGTCATCTTGAACAGTCCAATATCATAATCTATAGTATTATTTATATGGCAACTCTTCCGGTTGTTAAAAAAAGAAGATCGACTTTTGTTGTAGGTGAAAATGTCAGGTATATAAAAGCGATGACGGAAGCTGAGGCGAGTTCAGGAAACACATGCGATGTACATACTATGTAAGATCACAAATGTTGTCATTTTTCTCATCCAGACCTTTAGTGGTGCAGTTTAGCAGACTTATAGAAATCAGCTGCCTTATTTACTGCTAATGGAAAAAAAGAATTAACATCTGTGATTGTATCTTTGGTATGCGGGAAGCAGGCTTATTAATCGTTGATTTCTGAGGTACTTGTTTGTTTATTACGCCTGTCACAGGGAAGCGTAGTACAAATATTAGTCGCCAGATCAGTTAGAAGTGTTGTGTTGGTTGTGCGCGGAGGAATTCTCTCTGACCGGTGTGTCCTTTCATTCCGACCATATCATTAAGTCATTTAAGACGAAATGGTGGCCGTCCCTAGCAGTGTACGGGCTAGCCATTGTAAGAGTCGCCAATTCAAGTCCGGTCAAGGGTATTGGTGGTTTAATAAATGTTTGTGATCGTCCTGTGTTTTCATCACTGTAGTTACCAAAGTTACATAAGTCCAATACATTAGTAATCACAAAATAAATTGGAGCTGGCTAAATTATTGCAGAGAATGGAGGCCGTTTTTTAGAATAGTAAATGATTTTGAGAATTACAACTTAATATAAATTCCCCCCTTAATTCCGTCAAATCATTTCACTTCTTCAATTTAGGTCTAGGTATTACGTCGCAAGCTAATCACAAAGGTTTCAGAATCAACGTCTTACCAAGCTACGCTAGTTTAAATTTACCGAACGTGGTGGGTGAGCGGTTAGTTTTCTGACCTCGTATTCAGGAGGACCCCGGTTCGATTCCCCGTCCATACATCCAGATTTGGTTTTTCCATGGTTTCCCCAAATCACTCCAGGTGAATGCCGGAAAGCTTCCTTCAAAAGACCATGGCCGGCTTCCTTCCCTTCTCTTGTCACCAGTCCCATCCCGCCTCTAATGACCTCAACGTCGGTGAGGCGCAAAGCCATAAAAAAATTAGTTTGAAATCGTTATTATCACGCAGACGCGCCCACACGTGTTCTATGATGCCATCAGCCAACCGCATTTATCGCAACAAACGTGTAAAGATATGAGCTAAAATTCAAGACGGAATTGACTTATTGCCCGTATCGAGGTTTAATCCTATGCTTGATTCATCCATCAATCCAACTGTTTATATTTCCATTGTTTTTTGTTTTTTTTTACCACTAGCGTGCTGGTGCCTCAATATCTACACCGCAAAGGACAGCATTCTGTGACTCTTGATTGTTTGTTTTAATTTTAACACGCGGTTACGCGCACGTAATACCTTTCTTCTAGCTAACGCCAGGCATTAGGTTAACCTTGCACCAGCGTCTGTTTCATTGTTGTTTTATTCTAATTGCTTTACACAACGTCGACGGGAAATTCTTGGGGCAAGGAATGGTAAGGAATCCGTCCATGGTCTTTTGAAGTACCCATCCCGGCATTCGCCTGGATTGATTTGTGGAAACCATGGAAAACCCAAATCCGGATGCCCGGATGGGGAGTCGAACCAGGGTCTTCCCGCAAGAGAAGCCAAAGCATTTACCGCTAACCCACCATACTCGGGGGAATGAGAGAGGAGACTAACGAATGTGCTGCAGCTTCTGACGTCGAAATGCAACTGGATGGTAAAATTATAGCAATAATTGAAAACCCAAACGCAGTTGTAAAAGATTAATTTCATGGAAGGAGTACGTAAATTTCATGCTGTGTTATTGATTTAGTGAGAGTTTCAAATATGCACATATTCTGCCATTAGTGGCTAAACATATTTATTTTTCAAATAGTTCCTACAGTTTGTCGACGACTGAGTAGGAAATGAACGAGAACGAACTGTGACAGGGCCTTTTATGGAATTATATCGAATACCCATGGAAAACAGAAATCTGAACGTCGTCAAGAATGCAAGTACGGGGCGTTACCATTCCCCTTTCCTGCCAAGTGCAAAGGTCAATGTGAGGGCTTGTAAATATGCCTTCAGGGATTGAGAGCTGTTTATCCCCATTGAGTCATCTTCACTATTTAGGCACGAGGCTGATGCAGGAAGTAGATGGATTCTATAGTTAAACAGACAGTACAGAAGAGTATGGTTGGGGTGAAAGATAAAATACTGTTAAATACATGTGTAGATATTTTTCATATGTTTTCTTTGTGTATAAATTTATTAACTAACGTGGGAAATGTTAGTTTATTAGGAACGCAGTAAAATACTTCTCTTTTCCACTTTAAGACGCAATGTGTTGCATATGTGAGATGAGAGAAATAAGATACCCTACTAATGCCTGTTTCAATGCCCTCTCCCCTTGTTCTATTAAAGATTGGGATTCACAGAACATAGCCTAGATTTTTTGCAAATCACTTTTCTGTTGCCCTCAGTTTTCCTTGATTAGCAGAGCATAGATGTAGATGCGGATGATTTAGCGTTGACGTTAAAATAACTGCTATGTTTTATGCGTTCTTTAATATTATTATTATTGTTATTATTACTCCGCTATTCACTAAGTGGGTAGTGGAGGGTGCAGTGCACCAATTCTAATGTGTAACCATTTGTGCATAAGAAGGGAAATACGGGATATAGCATGAGACGCCCATGGGTTATTTTTAGGAACCATTCCAACATACGCCTGGAGCGATCTGGGAAAACCATGGAAAAACCCAGATCAGGATGGTTCATTCCATGATAGTTCAGCAAACTGCGCTTTGAAACCTAAAAATAGTGAAATATTGGCCTCGCATTCGGGTGGACTCGAGTTCGAATCTACGTACGACTATACAGATTAGGGTTTTCCATGGTTTCCCCAAATTACTCTTTCAAAAGGCCATGGCCGGATTGATTCCCGTTCATATCTCTCAATCCTTTCCCACCTCTAATAATCTCCACATGGACGAGGCATAAAGCAATAAACAAAACAAAAAACTAATCTGAGAAGATAATTATTACAGTCTAAGGATGAACATAGTACCTGCATACCCGGATTGGTGGGTTTTGTGAAAGACTGTTTGCTGACACTAAACATTTAGAGGAATCATAAAAGACTTTTATCTGACTATGTACTATTGACTGTTTGAAATAGTTTTTAGTTGTATGCCTTTCATTTGCTTTATTTTCTGAGCCAGTTCTCTCTCTTCGAAAGAAAGTAATTGTAAAACCCAAAGACTTAATAAATTTTTACGATTTAAATTTCTTTTTAAATATTTTATTAGTCTGTGCTAAAATTTTCAATCCACATATTCACCGCTCCGGATCCTTCAGCACTTAACTGCTCCGCAAATTATTTATCATCATCTACAGTTCTTGACTTCTGCTGTGCCCTACTCTAAAAAATTAAACTATCTGATATTCTTGCCTTACCTTTTTCTAATACGCATATTTGCGCTTCCAATTTCTTTTCCAGGAGCATTTATTTTCTAATCAATCGCTTGATTTAATTTCTAATGTAGCCCTACACCACTATGTTTGGGAAACATTAGTTTAACAGTACTCACTTCCATTATCATTTTTTTGTTTTTTTGCTGTTATTAGTCTTTCGACTGGTATGATGCAATCCTCCATCCATTCCTGTCTTCTGCTAACCTCTTCATCTCTACATACTCCTAACAAGCCACGTCCTCAATTATCGGCTTCATTCTTTCTGGTATTCCTAAAGTCCATGACGCGCTACCATAAAGTTATGTGCTCCATACATAGAGTTTTAAAAGTTCTTTCTAAGTCCTAGATTGCCGGCCTCGGTAGCGTAGGGGATAAACTCCGCGTGCTGACGGTCACTGGTTCGAGTCCGGCTGAGTTCAAGGGTGTTTAGTGTTGTGTCTATGTGAATGTCATGTCCCTCCTGTAGTGTTCATGTGTCCATACTTAGTATCTACATTGTACTGCAGAAATTGAAACACTAGAAGAAACGATAATCACGTTGAGATGGCTGTATGGCGTATGTAGCCGAATTGCCCTCCCCCCCCCCCAAAAACAAAACCTAGATCAATATTTGAAACTAAAAGATTTCTCTTTTTCACGAAGGCTCTTTTTGCAAGTGTTATTCCGCTTTTAACATCATACCATCATCGACTATCAGTTGTAGTTTTGCTTCCTAAGTAGCAGAATTCATTTACTTCTCCTATTGCATCCTATCATATGTTTATATTTAATCTAAGGTGATTGGTATCATCTCTGCTACATATCATGACTTTTGTCTTCCTTTGATTTATATTCAGTCCAAAACATCCCTTCAGTATTTTTTTCATTCCATTCAGTAACTTCTCAATTTCCTCAGCCTGTTCTGCTAACAAGAAAATGTCATCAGCAAATCGTAGCATACTGATTTTTTTTTCTCCCTGAACACTTATGCCACATTCAAATCTTTCTTTCACTTCCTTTATTGCTTCCTCTACTTACAAGTTGAATATGAATGCGGATAGGCTACAACCTTGTCTCAGTCCTTTTTAACTGATGCGTGTCTCTCATGATTCTCTACGTATATTATAGTCACTTGATTTTTATAAAGATTATAAAGTATTCTTCTATCTTGGTATTTTAGACCTGACTTGTCCTATCTATAATTAGCAAAAGCCTTTTCTACATCAAAAAACGACATAAAAGTAGCTTTGTTTTTCTTGATCCGCCCTTCAAGTATTAATCTTAAAGCCAGAATTTCTTCTCTTGTACCGCGGTTTTTCGTAAACCCAAATTGATCTTCACCTGCTACCCTTTCCATCCTTCTGTATATTATTCTGGTCAGTAATTTTGAAGCATGTGATGTTAGACTAATGGTGCGATAATTCTCACATTTATCGGCTTGTGGTTTCTTCGGAATTGTGAAGATGATATTTTATTAAAATCACTTTGAATTTCTCCTGTTTCATAACGTTTCGATATCAGTTTGAATAATCTTTTGATTCCTTCTTCGCCTATGGATTTAAAGTTCTGCAGGAATCTCATCAATTGCAACTGCCTTATTTGCTTTCATGTTATTCAGAGCTCTAACAAATTCTATCCTCAAAACAGGATCTCCTAAGTCATTAATGTATCCTTCCTTTTCTATTACGCTATTGTTCAAGTCTTCCCCAACATACAGTTTCTCAGTGTATTCCTTCCACCGCTTAACTCTATCCTCTGAGCTTAAAAGAGGTTTCCCATCAGCAGGTTTAATGTTTACACCTCTTTTCTTAATTTCTCCAAAATTTTGTTTTATCTTCCTATATGCAACATCTACTTTACATGTCACTATTTCCTTTTCTACTTCTTCATTTTGCATTTTCTGTTTATTTGACTTTTAAATTTCCTGTATTGCTCTCTTCCTGCTTCATCCTGAGCATTTTTGTACCTTCTCCTCATATCAATCACCCCCTAAATTTCTTCTGTGATCCAAGGTTTTCGGGCAGCATGTTCCAAAAAGCCTAATGTTTCTTTACCAGCATTCATTAGTTCTCTCTTCAATGCATTCCATTTGTCTGCGGTTTAGCCCCTGTCATTGTTTTTTCTAGGATCTAAGTCTCCTATTTCTGCAAATTTTTCTCTCCTGTTAGTATCTTTCAGCTTATTCATTTACAGTCTGTTCTGCTTATAATGTCTATGTCTACTCCTGGGTATGCTTTACAATCAAGAACTTGATTTCTGAATCTCTGTTTGACCATGACATAATCTAGCTGATATCTACCAGTATCCCCTGGAAGTTTCCAGGTGTAAATCCTTCTTTCATGGTTCTTAAATTGTGTGTTTGCCACGACTAGCTCATATCTTTCATAAAATTCTAACAACCTGCTTCTTCGCTCATTTCTTTCTCCTAGAATAAAACTTCCTACATTAATCGTCTCTTTTCCTTCTCCCACTATCACATTCCATTCACCCATAATTATTAGATTTTCCTTCCCCTTCACATATTGGATTAAGTCTTCAATTACGGAGTATATTTTTTCTATTTCTTCGTCATCTTCCTGTGACGTTGGCATATAAACTTTTACCAACGTGGTTGGGGCGGGCTTAGTTTGTAACCTCATCAAAATAATTATGTCACTAAACTGTTCATAATAATTCACCCGTTTCCCTACTCTTATTCATTACAAAACCTACACCAGTATCTCTACTGACAGCTTTTGTGTTAATAATTCTGTATTTCCCAGACTAGAAATCATGTGTAACCTTAATCCCGCCGACATATAACTTAAGTCATTCCATCTCCCTTTTTAAGTTTTCTAACCTACCTGCCATATTCAAACTTTTAACATTCCACGCTCCGGCTCGTACATTGTTTCTATCCATTCTGATGACTCCTCCCTGAGTAGTCCCCACACGATCAGATTGCGGGACTATTTTACCTCCGGAATATTTTACCCAGGAAGAAGCCATCATGATATACGTAATTTGAGAGGATTATATGTCCTCGGGATACCCGTTGATTGATTAATGCAGTAGTTTCCCGGTTGCCTTATGCATCCCCGTTCCGTTCATCATTTCCGATTCATCCGCCTTTAGGGGCAGTTTCCAGTGCCCACGACCACTTCTCGCACTTCTGCCCTCCTTTAGGAGGCAGACAGTGGGTGACTCTTTACACCGGGAATCTTGTAGTCGCCAGAACCTCGTCCTAGCAAACAGGGTGCACCACGTGAAGGAGATGTTGACATTTGGTTGGAAAAGACTAATACAGGCCCTCCGAAACCCTTACACCCCTCCATCATCTACTAATATTAATATTTATAGTATTAGAAAATTCTTTCTGGAACTCAAGGAATTGTTTGATAGTAAAAGATTCTCATTTTAAATTACTTTTCTGCTGTTGTTGATCTGCTTTTTTCGCGTCGTGCATCTCTTATCGACTATACATAATTTTATTTGCTAGCTACAATAGTCTCTCTTAAAACTTGTGGTGCACTTTTTCCCTGTGCTATTATTACTGCTGCTGCAATTCATACAGTTATTAATTGTAACTGTATTTATTTCTAATTTCGGATCCAATAATTTGATCATGTTTAGTAAATGTTTTATCTTTCCTCATGGCAAAAGAAGAATTATTAATTGTAACTGTATTTATTTCTAATTTCGGATCCAATAATTTGATCATGTTTAGTAATTTGATCATGTTTAGTAAATGTTTTATCTTTCCTCTCATGGCAAAGAAGAAAATATCACTTGCCTAATATATGAGTCTATTTTTTTTATACATTATCTCGAATTTCACATCCAATTACTTGTTTCAGTTCTTTGAGTGCGTCGTTGCAAGATGATGAAACATGGTAACAGAACATATCTCTGCTCCTTACCATTTTCGACTTTGGGACGTCTTGTTCGATAGCACAGTTTTATTATTGCCATCCCAGTGTGATAGAGATTACATATAATTCTATCGTATACTCATATTACCAGTAACTTCAACATCTTTCCCCACCTAATTAGTTCAGTATTTCTTCTCTTAAATCCTTATTTACATCTTTTACTTATTTCTTTTCACTCCTGCTTATAATTTTAATAATAGTTTTCACCCAGGTGATGTAAAAATGAAGTTGTTTAGTTTGTCATTTTGTGCTTTAATCAGGAATATGAAAAGCACGCTGATATTTAAAATAATTGACTATATCATCTTTACTGAGCCACTTTTACATAATTTTGGATAACCTCTGAATTCCTTCGTCACAAACTTAGAAAGTTTGTAAAACTCATTAGCACCTTCTTCCTTTTTTATTTAAATACTTAAAAACTAATTCGTTTCCGTTCTCCGTTATAGTTCCCTGAAACATTGATACCAAGGCATCATTCTAATTTTAGTTTACTGTGATAATTTTTGAGTAGTTGTTTTGTTTATGCATATATTTTGATTTCCATCAAGTATCCTAGAAAATAATTATCAATCTTTGTATGGGAGAAAAGACAGCTGCCAAGAAATATTTTCTGTTTTAAATACAACGATCTAAAACTTTCTTACATGGAATCACAAAATTTTTACCGCATGATAAATCAACTAAAAGAATTGCCGTAATGAGATTATATTTGTTTGGATAAAGTAGAAGTTGGACTAGAATACTAGTATTTTATGTTTCATATTTTGCACATGGCATAGGCGGCTAACACCGAAGCCATGACCTCTCCTATGTGAATGAGACGATCTTTGATATCGAGCCATAACGAATTCATGATTTTGATTTTTTTCCATACACTATACAACCTACGAAATACAGTTTGAAAATATAAGCCAAAGTGCTAGACAGTAAATTTTTTCTTAATTCTCTGCACCTTGTGTTTTGTTCCTTATTTTAAAAAATAGTGAAATTAGAGGTATTTATGGTTTCGCAGACGTGTAAATCTATTCAAATTAGATTGTACAGTATATCAATGAGTACTTATCTGATGTGCAGTTAGTGACGATCGAATTTAAAAGACAATATTAAAATGGAATGAAAGAAGTTTTATAACATGTTCTCTGGCTTCTTTCAGCGGAGCACTTCAATATGATGTGACGTTTTGAAGTCACTCTGCGACTTCATTTTCAGAAATCAGAGGGCGGATCGAAACGTAGTATCAAACTGACGCGCTCGCCCGGTGGAAAAACCGAGAACGTTTTATACATCTGATACACCGGGAAAGCCTCAGTTATTAAAGGAAAATATTATTTAAATAAGTAATTTAAATTTTTTACTTTGAGTTTGTCTATCTCAATATTTTTTACAGCAATCAGTTCTCCATGTCACACTTTATTGTATATTAAATTAAAAGAGACAAAACAGGTATTATTACGTCACAAATTACTACTGCATAACAACGAAGCGAATGATGTTGCAGACAGAAAGAGAGGATAGAAGAGATTTCATTATTAACGAATTATTAAATATTAGTTACAATTTTAGCAAGATTCAGCTATTATATGATAATATCATTCACCAGCCATTCCTGTTGTAGCCATATAAAGAGAGGTAACTTTGACATAATATTGAAATTTCATACAGAGAAATAAAATACAGAACTTTTTAGTATCTTTCTCATCTTTACATGACGTAATACTAAATTCTACTCGAAGATCTAGGAATAGAATACGTACAACCCAGGTGATTTAGCTGACAACTATTTAGCAACAAAAGACATTGAAAAATATATCTCCAACTACAAACAGATTTTTCTTTGTCTCTTTGGCTTCTTACAAAGATAATCCTGAGATATCATGATTGCATCAAAAAATCTTGCAAAGAATGTTACCAGAACATGATTAAAGATTGGGAAATGTAGTAGTAGTCTTTATTTGAAATAGTCAACTTAACTTCTTAATGTTGCAACAACATTCCAAGGGAAACATGATGACTAATGTACAGTGTTCAGTGTCGTAAGTAAAGTGCTGTAAATGATAGTGGAACAATTGAGAGTTTAAAGTACTTTCCAATGCAATACTTTATTTAAAATTCTTAAATCAATACAAATTATAAGGAATGTAATTGGTTTTGTTATACATATTAATTAGTTCATAAAAGGGCTGAAATTGTCACCAATTGAGAACAAGTTTAACAAAACCAAATAAGTGTAAAATGAAAACACTCAATACATTTAAATCATGTCAGCTTTTAAAAATAATGTAATGAGTTTAGTGATTTACATTAATACTTCTATCAATCCATTACTGCAATCTTGAAATTGTAATTCAGTAAAAATTTAATTGATTTGTAACGAGGCACTTGTGAATATTAATCCAAAGTTGAAAATAGTAACACCAGACAGAACTTTAGGAACACCATGATATTATTGTTATATATATTAAAATCTTAATTAACAAAATACTAAGATCACGGTATCGTCACTCAGTACAGAAAAAACCATTTTACTCAGAACCAATTAACATATCTGTCGTCAAATTTCCTGATCTGTTTCCACTCTGTGAGACTCTCAATAGATGATGTCATGATATTGCTCCCTGTCTCGAAGCCTCTTTTGCTTTGTCCATATCTGTTGCATTCCTTACAGCAAAAGATACCAATCACACCAACAGTCATAAAAACCAAAGCCACTAGAAGCGCCCGTTTCTCACTCTCCGCATAGTACCAGTCAGATGTATGGAAGATTCGAATAATTGGCCAATCGGAATCCTCTGCTGCTGATTTACCTCCGCCGCAGTCACATTGGTAAAGAGTCTGATTGTAATCATTATCTTTGATTAAAGACGCATTCTGGAAAGTAATTGATTGACATTAGTTGCATACAGTTTTGTTTCTATAAACATAATCTTATATAAACGAAACATCACTAATGGTGCTAATTGTTCTCTTCTATGTTATTATTTTCCGTTTGAAGATAACAGTTACTTATGCAACGTTTAACTCGTAGACTCTGGAGAAATATATACTTCTGCTTCAAACTATTAACTGTAATACGATTGATACATGATAAGCATTTGTGTAGAAAAAGATAAATCCTTGCATTTAAAAAGTACTTATTTTACTGTACGTTTTCCGAGACTTTTATTCTTCTAAGTTAGTAGCATTATAATAATAATAATAATAAACGGTACTTATTTTCGTATAACCTTAAAGGTTTGTAGATCATTACCTGACATTTTCTTGCGTCACAAAAGCAGTCGCATACGCTCCCACTTCCTGACTTTTCGCTACCTCCATGACACTTCTGTTAACAAGATAAAATTCGTTATCATCATGTCTTAATTCTACAAATATTTAATTGCTGATAGTCAAAGAAATTGATAGTTATATGTGCGGGTATTTAAACATATCCGAAAGTATTTTTTTCAGGATGAATGTGCTCCAGACAGAGTCCATCTTACTTCACATCTAGTTTTAATTCTGTATCCTGTAATAGCACAAGACATGCACTGCATCTTTCGGAATAGCGTAAATTTACAAACATTTTTTTTCCGTATTAGTTCTGGCTTTTTGATTGCAGTGAAAATATGGCCTCTGTAGTTCAAAAGTTATATAAACATTAGGTATACCAATTAAACTCAGAAGACAGAGACAAATAGCAATTAGTAGTAATAGCATATTTATTTATATTTTACCTGCTTTACAGCTTCCTTCACGCCACCAAACATATTGATACAATTTTCGTAGTCTTTGAATTCGGGAACACATACATAAAGAAACCTAAAAACAAAACCTGGATTAGAACATAATTAACATCAAAAAACAACAAACGTAAGTAAAGGGATGATATATATGGAGAGAAAAAGAACGAAAAATGTTATGACTTACAGACAAGGATCGAACTGACGTTTTGGCATCAGAGCAAGGATACACTTTATTTCATTATCTTTAAATGTTGTACTGTATAAATTGGTACCTGTAACCAGACAAAATTTGCTTATACAGGAAAAATTGTATAAATAACAAGCGACTTAATATTACAAGATTCTTAAAAATAAACTGTATGGTGACATCCAGTTCCCTAACCTAGCATTAATATTAATGGTTCAAGCTGTTGAAACTATCTAAAAACTGTAATGCAACGCGAGTACATGGCAAGATAATACTGTTTGTATCACCAAAAATTAATATTAAGCAATAACATTAAATGACACAAAAAGCGTAAACAATTAGGGAATTGAAAAGTATATCATTAAGAGTAAATTAAGAACCGTATTTTAGAATACAGGGAGATCGAGAAAAGGTATGTATAATTATATTTTAGAAAGGAAGCTCAAGCAAGTGGCTACTGATGGAAACTGTGACCTAACCAGCCAGACTGTCTGGCGCCTCTACCTAATTGTAGTAGGCCAACTTAGGAAAACGAAATCTTGCCCGTTTAGCGGGAGTAAGAGGCTTAACCATCTGGTTTTTGTATACAAGCCCCCTCAGAATCTTTTTTCGAGGATGCTAACTCCGATTACAGTTGGCCGCTAGTGAATCACGTTCATTGGTGCCTTCCCCACATGAGTTCTGTCTCGGTGTGGACTAGTCAATTTGTTCAGTTGTGATCTTCCTCGAACGCACTCTTCTGCAATTTGCTCCAATAGTGAACCCGCGCCAAGATAACCCAGCCATGCATAAAGTAAGCTAATGTTTTCTATCTCTCTCTCGGCCCCCTGTATATTATTATTCTCTCATATATGTGTTGTGCCGAAGATAATGTATGTCTTTGTGAATATAAATCATGAAGTGGATTAAAGACACAATAAAATTTAACCTTCTTGAATGTAATGAATAAAAAGACTTCGATATGAATACATATTTCATATTGATGTAGATTATCTTTGTTCAAGTAGATAGTGCCATGAGATAGTATCTGGGAAGATTATATTGTTTCATTGATATTTCTAAGCTAAATGTTATAATTAATGAGGAACTTTCTTTAATACGAGATTTTATTGTGGTTATTCCCTAGTCTTAACCCCGTGTTTCGATTTCGTAATGGTTTAATGGCTCTATGAAGCAATCTTTTTAAAATGAAGACCGTTAAATAGTATTGACCCACGAAACAGAATAAAAGTAAATAGAAGGGGGGAAGAAGAAAAATGATAGACACAATTAGGGGAGGTTGCAAAACCCATCCGTAAAAAAGAAATAATACAAATAATTATAAGTGAAAATAATCTAAAAACTCGAATAACCTAATGCATAATGACACTTCTATCTCAGTTTTACTTATTGTCTCCGTTGGTATAGCGATCATGAATGAATATTTGACTCAAATGTTGTTTTACCTTTGATAATTTGATCTGCAATGACAGTATTCGACGGGATCATAATTTTGTTATATGTACCATCCATTTTACAAATATTTGTATATTCCATAAGACATTTCGGCACATCTCCAAGATTCTTATCACTGAAAATCGAAAGGAGTAGGTAACATTTCGTTTAACCTTGACATTCAACAGACTGCTTTTGTTACACATCAGTTTCCACAAGCAGTGTATGGTAATAACTGAAG
This sequence comes from Vandiemenella viatica, assembly GCA_031002005.1. Classification (NCBI taxonomy): domain Eukaryota; kingdom Metazoa; phylum Arthropoda; class Insecta; order Orthoptera; family Morabidae; genus Vandiemenella; species Vandiemenella viatica. Next base: position 237,489,864 of record CM061921.1, on the reverse strand, counting down.
TATTACAGAAGAACTTTACAATACTTACTCCCTAAGATTCGAAACGTTTGGAGCCAAATGTATGGCTGCAGATATTTCCAAAAAGACCCTGCGGCATTGCTCCATCAACGGGGGACGCGTCATCGCTTGAGTAGGGTACACTACAACACAAGTTCATAGCTAACAGTACAGTGTAATCTGCATCATTTATACTTACTTAGCTCAGATCAATAGACATTAATTTTATCTCATCATGTTCTTTAGAATCAGCATTATCAATGTCCATTGATTAGACAAAACATTATGACGACATGATTAATTGCGTTCACCTTTCGATCGCAATACAGCAGCGATTCGGTGTGGTATGATACGGTTTCGGGTGTATCAGAAACAAGATGTCTACGCACAAGTCACGCAGTTCCATTAAATTAAGGGCCGGTGATTTGTGGGCACGGGGCTGGCGTCCCAGATGTGTTCTATCGGTTTGAAGTGAGGAGAATCTCGTAGCAAGACATCAACGTGAGTTCACTATCATGCTTTTCAGATCACTGTAGTACAATTCTGGTATTGTTTTTCATATGTTTTTATGGTTTTTTGGTTTTTTGGTTTTATTGTTTTTGCTTCCGACTTTACATCTCGTTGATGTCATTAGAGGCTGAATAGGACAGGGGTCAAGGTACTGGAAGGAATTAGGCGTGTTCTTTTGAAGGAACCATACCGGCACTCGCCTGTAGTGATTTGGGGGAACCGTGGATAACCCAAATCGGAACGGTCGGATGGGGATTCGAACCCACTTCCCCCCTAATTCGAGCATTACCTCTCACCTACCACACTTGGTAGAATATATCAATCTGCTATTTGTCAATATCACTTATATCAATGGACTTGCAATTTGCAAAACGTTTCGTTGCTAGAATGACTCCCCTTGCGTTTCTTCTTCGCTTATATTCATTCCTTACCTCATGACCTACCCGCATCATCGTCAGACGGCGTGCAAACTCACAATGGGCAGTGGTCATACTCTTTTGGCTCAGGAGGGAGGGAAGACCTTGTAATATTTGATCGAATCGATAGGAACAGGACAGATGAGCCAATCTGTTAAGTAAGAGGAGGTTAAGATCATAACTGAGTCTACTGTGCAGTGTTTATCATTTTTCTAAATAATTAGTTAAAGTAGAATTTTCTAAATTATAATATTAATTCACCGGTAATAACTTTTAATTGTAACTGTTTCGTTTGGAACAGAGCCCATGTATTTAAGCTGACATATTATCACAGCTGGTACAAATAAATCTAAAACAATTAGCAAAATTCCGCTAACCACTACAAATATTATTCGGTCTCAATTTTCACTAAAGTAATTATAGTAAATCCTTTGATAGTGGGGAAAAGCATCTGTTTGGTATTTCAAAGAAATGAAAAAACCGAGCGTGGTGGTGTAATGGCTAGCGTTCTGGCCTCGCATTCGGGAGAATGGCGGTTCGAATCCCCGTCCGGGCATCCAGATTTGGGTTTTCCATGGTTTCCCAAATCACTCCAGGCAAATACCGGGATGCTTCCTTCAAAAGGCCATGGCCGAATTCCTTCCCATTCCTTGCCCCCCATCCTTTCCCGTCTCTAAAGACATCGCTTTAGAGAGACGTTAAGCAGATATAAAAAAAAAGAAAACATATTATGAAATAATATTAAGAAATAACCATACGCTGCAATCAAATGTAATTATTTGAAACTAATATCACGTACTGTCACAGTTAAATATGATTCTTGCTTGATGGTTCTTAGCCTTTATTTTATTTTAGTTGATAATACTTGTATAAAATTTTACTTTATTGTGTTCTCTTTCACCAAATGAAAGAACACGTTTAGATGTTATTTCAAACTTTATTATTCTTTAAAGCAATGTTTTTGGAAAACAAATGTGTCTGATACCAGTCGTGATATAGAGAAAAGAGTATTTATGGACTCCACATCCCATCTAATTGATAGGAGGAGAAGTGTATGATGATAACCAGCAAAGGGATTTCCAATTTTCCTTTATGTTAGGCCACGGGATAATTTCATTAAAAGTTCAACAATACATTATGACTGAATAAACTGCACCTAATTGGCCTTAATATTATACGAACGCAATGTTCTCCTTGCCAGCCGTCCCCAATGATAAAAATCCCTTCTCCAACAATGGGACATTATTTATAACTTTCGAAGACCTGATGTCAGGGTACAACGTGACTATCCAACTGGCCAATTACACTGTAGCTCAGTGAAACTATAATGCAAATTTTGCAGAGCGATAACTTCATCAAGTATATTATGTGAATACCAATATCCTCTACTATGTAACCGTACTCATTGTTTTACACAGGACAGTGATTTAAAATTGGTTCGACAGTTGTACGAAGTAATTACGTTCATCTGTTACTGGAACGATGTTTGAAACCAAAATATCAGACACGTGTACTTGGCTGAGGGAAGCAGCAATGAGGCGATCTGATTCATTGTTTTTGGATTGGTATTACAAGGTAAGAGCTTGAATATGAAAGGATGATGCTCTATGGTTGGTACCGAGCGTGGTGGGTATATGGTTAACGCTCTGGCCTCGCATTCGGGAGGACGGCGGTTCGAATCCCCGTCCGGGCATCTAGATTTGGGGTTTTCATGCTTTCCCCAAATCACTCCAGGCGAATTCCGGGATGCTTCCTTCAAAAGGCCATGGCCGAATTCATTCCCGTTCGTTGTTCCCAGTACCATCCCGCCTCTAATGACCTCGATGTCGACAAGGCGTAAAACCAAAAGTAAATTAAAAGTCTATCAGTATATTCCGTTTTATTTCAGTGTGATAGAAGTGAAACAGTTATCAGGGACGCACTACCATCGGGACTAAGTGTATTCAGTCTCAAATTTCAATCTACAGTTTTCATGAATTCTCTAAAAAAACACAAAATTTTTATACTCCTTTTTGAGTATGATGATAAAACGTAGAAAATCGTTTCAAATACAGTCATATATTACAACAGAAATTCATATACGCAACGTCAAACTAGGCGCACACGGTAGCCTTAGCGAGAACTTATTCTACAACATGTTTGCGAGACGATAAAAAAGGACTTAATTGTTGCCTCAACCGTTGCGTCAGTTAATCACATGTCTCAGTTCGCGCTAATATTTGGTGCATAAAGCAGCCATACTACGAACTCATGTGCCAGAGACAAAATTAAAATGTAATTAATGTTCCACGATTTAAACAAATAATTGAACATTTTCCAAAAGTCTAAACTTTTGCAGCGTCAGCCTTGTGCATCTTTGCGTTCTAGACGACAGAGAAAGTTTTAATTTATTTGTTAGATCGCTGAATTAATTAAAATGAAGTGTGAAAAAATGTAATTTACTACGCCGGAAAGATACAAGTACTGGTTTCATAACATACCCAACTTCACACTGATTTTAATTAATTATTCGTTTAACAGGCCCTTGTGCTAAAAAATATGTTCTTACAGGAATATATCAGTTTTTAAAAAAAAATCTAAAAGAGAGAACTTACTTGAGAGTAGCAGCAACAGGACTGCGAGCTTCATTGCGTCGTGAGAGATGTCGCCTGGTTGAAGTTCAGCACACAAATGATTTCACCACTAGGCTCGCTCTCGCTGTGGAGGCTGGTTATCGCCTGGCGCAAACTACCAAGTTCTGGGAAATTCATTCCGCTGCAACTCAGCAACACGCAGTAATCAGAACAGCGGCAGAACTGAAAAATACATAGCTCTGTCGTTCTTCCGGGATTTTATCGGTGAAGCTGATATTTGTATCACACAGATCCCCCCCCCCCCCAAATAAAATGAACTGCCCACATAACACAAACTCTTTGATATCCATGCTGTTGAGAATGGATTTCTTAACTCCTGGCGAAAGAAATACGCACTTTCTCGAAAACTTCTTCAACTGTTATTCCCAGATTTGATTGAATCAAGTTAATTTTTTTGGCCATTGTTGACTTCCTAGATTCTACACACTGTAGATACTGTGATTTTGGAGTGGAAGTTATTGGTAATAAGGCACCCGTTTTCCGATGGCGTGGCTTGAAATAACTATTTCACACACCTGATTTGAATTTCCATGACTGAACACGTTTTCAAACATAAAAATCAAATTACAACACGGGTGCGGTTTAGACGACTTGACTGTATCTGTTCCCATGATTTATAACTAATAAGATTTGATTACTGGTTCAAAAATCGATCTCTATATCGTTTTTGGTATCGTTATATTAAAATGAAATCCCAAACAGAGATTACAAAAAAAAAAAAAAAACATATTAAAATATCTTGTTCCTGAGAAACATTGCTCTCATGTGCAACTTAGTTTTTGGTTGACTTTGGAAAAAAATTATTTGTTGCACCAAGAAAATGGCAGCAATGAATGAAAACTGGTAATAATTGTATGCTTTCACCTGTTATTATTATTATTATTCATTTGATAATTCTATTTTAAAAACTGAAAAGTATTACTTGTTCCTTGACTCGGTCCATCTCCTTTCATAGAACATATGTCCCTGTAATACAGGGTGAGTCAAAAGTCGCAGTACACCCTTTTATTTCAAAAACTCAGCAGGAATTGGGAAACCTGAATATTCCAGTAAGGTATTGGTGAGGTGGTCTATCTTTTACGGTATGTACCGAACATGGGCGCCATCTTGAAATCGGCCATCTTGAATCTAAGTCAATTTTTTTAAATGGAAAGGGGGTAGTGTTACACATCAAATAACATCAGAATTTTCTCACAAGTTCATTCCTGTAAACAGATTTGAAATAGCAGTTGCGGTTCAAAAGTTACGTAGCTTTTTTTGTTGCAGATAACTGAAGATGGCTTTGACCAAGGAGGAGAGAATTGAAATCATTTTGATGTCTGGAGAACGAAGTTTCCGTGTCATAGCTGCAGATTTTAACAACCGGCACGCAGAAAGACCTCCAATTTCACACAACACTGTCAGGTGCTTAATTTCCAAATTCCGAGAAACTGGGACTGTGGCTGACAAGGCACGGAGTGGCCGTCCAAAAAGTGCTATTGACCATACAACCTCAACAATGGTTTTGGCGTCCTTCGTGAAGAGCCCACAACGCAGCACACGACGTTTGTCAGCAGAATGTGGAATCAGCCAGTCATCGATCATACGAATCCTTCATGCCCATCGATGGTATCCATTCAAGATTCAGTTACTCCAGCACCTAGCAGAGGATGACCCAGACAGTTTTGCACGTGGGCCTTAGAGGATCCCTCTTTTGCACAAAGCATCTTGTTCAGTGATGAGGCAAACTTTTGTGTCAGTGGTGAAGTTAACCGTCACAACCACGGTTGTTAAAATCTGCAGCTATGACACGGAAACTTCGTTCTCCAGACATCAACATTATTTCAATTCTCTCCTCCTTGGTCAAAGCCATCTTCAGTTATCTGCAACAAAAAAGCTACGTAACTTTTGAACCGCAACTGCTATTTCAAATCTGTTTACAGGAATGAACTTGTGAGAAAATTCTGATGTTATTTGATGTGTCAAACGACCCCCTTTCCATTTAAAAAAATTGACTTAGATTCAAGATGGCCGATTTCAAGATGGCGCCCATGTTCGGTACATACCGTAAAAGATAGACCACCTCACCAATACCTTACTGGAATATTCTGGTTTCCCAATTCCTGCAGAGTTTTTGAAATAAAAGGGTGTACTGCGACTTTTGACTCACCCTGTACTGTGACTAATGTACATGGAACCACAGATCATAGTTGTTATAAGCTTTTTTGATAAAGTCTTGAACACAGATAAGAAAATCAATTTGTAATGATGCTTAAATTGACGGAGTATTTTAATCTTATTTATTATTATAGTTAGTACGGTAATGTATTACTTTGTGATTGGTATTCTGGACCAACTGTATTGTCAAGGGGTGCTTATGATTTCTACCTCTTTGTACCATTAACCACAAACACTAATTGATTTCTATGCTTCCCGACAGGTTAAGTCGACAGGAAGTTATTCTTAATTCACTGTGTTTCGTATAAGTATCGAAGCAATGTCTAAGTGTATACAACTAAAGCAGCGTGTGCACTACGTACATTCTCTGATAAGTAAAGGACACTAAGGAAACTATGCCAAGTAATTTCGCTTTAGGAATTTCACCATTCAATAGATTAATTATAAACTATCGCCGTAAACCATTGCTCTCATGAGGAGAGGATAGGCTTGCTTTAAATATTAACGCTCAGTTGGATTTTCAACGTTCCTCACTGATTTGGACATGACTTGAATCTTTGTGGAGTGAATTAGCAGTTCAGATCTCAATTCCAGCCAACACATTTGTATTTTCATCGTCTCTCGGAATTATTTTATGGAAATGCGGGATGGATCCTCTATAAAAAGTCATAGTCTGTTTCCTTTCTTTTTTAACACACAGTCATTTCCCGGTTTTACTGATCTATATGCCGACAAGTCGTAAGGACTTAACTGGTAAAAAAGTTGACGTTGTTAGGAAGCATAGGGTCCTAAAGCAAGGATATTGCAAAGATTGAAATTTCGAAGAGAAATAAAAATGAGAGTTGAAAATGTAGTTAAGAATATTGTAGTTTCTTTAAACTTAAATTGAACAGATGAAGATAATATAATCTTCCATATATCGAGGTGCCAAACACGACAGTGGAGATGTTAGCCGGACACACGTGCGTTGCAGACAGAGTGGGTTTGTGTCCAGCCAAGGATATGGGTGTATAATCAGCTGTAGTATTCGCTTTGTGTGGACTGTAATGTGTTAAAACTACATACTATAAAACTTGTATATAATGAATACTGTCTGTATTTCTGGAAGCTGATAATAAACTAATTCGACTGTAGGTAAACTGTTGGAAAAGATAAAGAAATAAAATGCAAATGAAAGGAAGGTAAAGAATGCTGATTAAAACATTTCAGAAACTGTGGCTTAAAATTCCGAAGAAAGTAGGGGAGAAGGGGGAATAGGGGTCTACGGGTAATAGGAGCCTATCCTGAATAATTTGCTAGAAACCTGTGAGTTTTGTTGAAGGCTCCCTAGAGGGCATCATTCTTCTTTATTACAAACAGTGGGTTCATCGCCATAAGTTTGTCAAACAGATGACACCGTGTTTTCAGCTGTCCAACTGTAATTGTTGCTGCTATTATCTTAAGCAGGTGATTTTGCTATATTGCTTATAAAGATATCTTAATATTTTCTAATAACTGCTTGATTAATTTAGTTTAGCGGGAACTATAAAAAACGGGAGGGAAAATGATGATTTTTTAATATTAATATTTTTTATTTTTTACTTTTTAACAAAAGCGTTAAGATGTGCGGTAAAGAGAGCCATGAGCAAGGGTAAATTGGAGCTTAACTGTGAATACCCCATAATTTCCCCGACGCCATAATTAGGCCACCAACCCCACAAAAATGCTCGTAAAAAAACAGCACTCGGAAAATTTTAACTTCTCACCCTTAAAAAAATTCTACGAAGAAAAGGAAAAACGAAAGAATGAGAAGGCTGAAGGCAATAACGCTGCGCCGAAGAAATGATCCACTTTTGCTGCTGCAAAAAAGGAGAGCAACAATGAATGCAAGGAGGGATAGACCACCTAATTGGAGATCTAGGACTACAAGTCGTTTGTCACAATCTTCATAGATTTTAACTAGCGATGAAAGTGATGGTTATAATAATCGTTTCCTTTGCTTCACAGAAGTAGAATCAAATGATGCTCTGATGTCTTGTGAAGTGTGTGAAAATGTAACACATCTGGACTGTGTACATTGTGATGAATCATCCTTGATTTGTAAATTTTGTGCTATGGAGCAATTATGTATTTCTAATGAACAAAAAGTAAATGAAAAATTTGCAGATCCATAAGAGTGGAAATAATTGTATAAATTGTCAATATTGTCAAGAAAACTAAAGTTCTGTCAGTAATATGGATTAATTAGGCTCTAGCACCCTTTACCCTATAGGGGGCTCCTATTATCCAATTGACTGGGTAATGAGAGCCATTTGGGTCAATTTTATTATTATTTTTGTTTCTCTTCAATGAAATATCCCTTTACGTTTTGGTTTATATAGTATATGGCTTAAAAATAACACAATGTAAATTACCGAGCGTGGTGGGTGAACGGTTAACGTTCTGGCCTCGCATTCGGAAGGACGCAGGTTCGAATCCCCGTCCGGACTATCAGATCTGGGTTTTCCATGGTTTCCACAAATCACTCCAGGCGAATGCCGGGATGCTTCTTTCAAAAAGGCCATGGCCGAATTCCTTCCAGTTCCTTGTTCCCAGTCCCATCCCGCCTCTAATGACCTTAGCCGTCGATGAGGCGTAAAGTAATAATAGGCTCCATTCCCTCTTTCTCCCCTATATGTAAGAGAATAAATCTGGTGGAAAGTTTGTAGAACTATATTTACTGCTTAGTGGCTAGAAGGATTCGATTCATCTTGAAAATCTATGAGTAGTTTCTGTGTTTACTAATTTAAATAACTGCGTAATTAATGTAAATATTTAGATTCGTGTTTCAGTAACTAATACAATAGACATTTCCGTGGACGTGATAAAGAATAGGCTTTATAAACACACTGCGTGGTGCCAGGTGGCAAACGTTACTGTAGATTTGCTTAAGTGATTGCAATTTATTCATATCAGTGTGGGTGGAAAAGAATAAAAAAGAGTTTACGACAAATATTGAATTGATAGACAAACGGTTAGTTTTGTTATGTGGACAAAATACAACAAATGTTTAGATCTCACTAAGTTTAAGTCTCTCTGGTTCGTCTATTTGAGTTATATCTCAATGTTGCTATTATCTGGCCTATAAAATGTCCCATACTTCTCTCGCAATTTCAATGCACATTTCAGAATCTCCTCGCTGGCTGGAGAAAGCTCCTCACTGCCCTCTTTCTCTTCCAGGACCACCCCCTTCACCGCCATCGCCAATCTCGCAGCCTCCTTGATAGTGTAGGTAACATTAATCAGGTACACAAAACGTTGGCGTTGTGCCTATAGTGGGATTGTTTTGCGACGCTTCCTCTTCTTACTATACACGCAGAATCCCTAGAAAGTCCAGTTGCCTCTCAAAATCTGATTGCAACACTGTCCGATGTTTTCCCTCGTTGCGGAATGCCTCCGATAAAATTACGTATTTTGCGCAACGTGAAGGAGCAGGCGAGTATGCGACACATCTCTCGTCAACAGCGCATCGCCAGAGCACGCAGAAATCTTTATATATAAAGATGAATGTTTGTTTGTTTGTTTGTTCTTCATAGAAATCCACAGTTTTCATCCGATCTCGATGAAACTTTGCACACTTATCCTTTGGAACAAGGAGAAAAATACTGTCTACATTTGGTTGAAAAATTATCTGTATAAATAACACATTTTGCCTCATAACTTCTAAATACGGCGATAGACAGACACGTCGGATGTGGACGTCAACGTACCGTGTTTCCGTGTAGTGGACTGCCAGCTGAGTGGTTAAAGCGCTTGATTACGAACGTCGAGGTCTCCCGTTCGAATCTCCGTGGAGGCTAAGATTTTTAAAAATTGTTTTTCATCGTAAGAGTCAGGCCTTGGCCGTAGGTTATTCGGATTGAATGTTAAACTGTAGATATTATAAAGTTACGGGTGCAATGCGAGGAAAATCGTAGGTAGTCTTGCAATTTTGTAGGTGTACACTTTTTTACGTTATAATGATCCCTCAGGTGTTGTTCGCAGTCAGTGTGTGAGTGTGAACCACAGTAATCTTTATATATATAAAAATCTCGTGTCACGATGTTCGTCCGGGATGAACTCCGAAACTACATAACCGATTTAGATGAAATTTGGCTTAATGTGTGTGATTTAGTCCAACTTAAAAGATAGGATAGTTTTTATCTGGATTATAGACCTCAATATTTATTATTTGCGAAATAAATGTTCATTAAATGTGTGTCATAGGACAATGGTTTGTAAGTATTTGTAAGCCACCAAGGCTAACCGGTCTGCTGGCTAAGTGGTTAGGGCGTCTGACTGGAGATGGAAAGGTCCCCGGTTCGAGTCCCTGTCTCGGCGAGGAATTTTATAGACACTTAACCCGACATTAATCCCCGGCGCAGCATGCTGTATGAGGTGAAATACGCCAGGACCGTACTGTGGTTCGGATTCGATGTTAAAACGTAGGTCCCCTGTACCAGGCAGGATGGGCGGGCTAGGTAAAGGTGGCTAAGACAGGGGCAGAATGCCCAGCCAGTAGAAACAATGTCACCAGGTCATTACGACCACACGTAATTATTATTATAGTTCCATAAGTTTCTAACAGATGGCGATGTGTTAACTTATATCTATACAACACTTGGTTAGCTAGGTTGGGTAATCATCCAGTAGATCATGTTCTGTTTCAATTTATTTATGCTACAGTTTATTCCTAACAGATGGCAGTGTGTTAATTTATCGAACCATTCAGTAGATGGCGTTGTATTTCGATTTATTTATGCTACGGTCCTTTCCACGCCATATGTGTGAGTTTCTTCAATTTTAATTGTGCTGTGTATTGTGTTATAATTATACTGTATTGTTGTTCATCGTTTGTGTGTCTTTATACCTAACGACAAAGTAATTGCACACATGAATATAACATTGAAGAAAACGTTACGATAAATTCGAATCGTGTAAGCATATCTCGCTCACTTATCATTTTTCTTCTTCTTTTTGTTATCGTCAGCTAGACTCCACGTGTCAGAGGAGAGGAGGAAGGAAGTGATCGGAGTGTTATCGAGTGTTATTGTGCTGTACAAGGAAGATATTTTGGTGACGACGAAGCGTGGTTATACTGGACATTGTTTTGGTTTATTGTTTAGGACCAGTGCTTAGTGACTTGTTGACGACTTGGCATTACTTTGGAACCCGGGAATACCTAACGGTGACAACAAGGGTTCCACTTGTAAGCCTCACTGACCTCAACGGTAACGACCCGGCGTAACGTAATGATGCAGAGTGGAAAAGGGCGTAGCGGTACGGACGTGGATGAATCCTGCTCAGACCGCGAAATGGATGACAACCGTTGGCAACTAGACTATGGAGAAGAAGAGGAGCCGCCATTCCTGACAGTTAAAAGTAACAGAAAAGACAGCACCAAGAAAAGAAAAATAGAGAAGACTGAAAACCTACAAAATCCGTTGCTGCTAAGCAACAGATTTGAGCCACTGAGTACGGAACCATGTGAAAGCCAGGCTGATGTTCAAATGGATGACGTACCTACTCAACCAACAGGAACAGCTAAGTCTGCAGATAACATTCTACCACCAGTTGTGATCATGCACACAGAAAACTTTCGTGCAATGAATGTCACAATTAAAAAGCATCTCCAAGGAAACTTGAAGGTCATCTACCGAGGAGAAACGCTGAAATATCACGTGGAAAACCTACATGATTACCATATGCTTGTGAAATTTTTCAAAGAAAACAAAATAGAGTATTTCACGTACCAGATGCCTGAAAACAAACTACTACAGGTTGTGATAAAAGGTTTACCATCTACTGTTACGGCAGAAGAAGTTAAGGAAGAACTAATCGCACTAGGATACAACATTATCTCAGTGCATCAGTTCAAGAAAAGAGATACTAGCACCAGGGAACTAATCCCCTTGCCAACTTTCCTCGTATCGCTGAAACCTGGAATTTCGTCTGAAAAAATTTATGACCAAAAATCACTCATTTATACCAAGATACAAGTAGAACGATATCGCAACAGACTTGGACCTCCACAGTGCCAAAGATGTCAGCGTATCGGACACACTGCACGATACTGTCAATTGGCTTATCGTTGTGTGAAATGTGCTAACCTACACCCCACAAACCAGTGCACACTTCCAGATAACCAAAGGGCCACCTGCGCAAACTGCGGTGGCAACCATGTTGCGTCATGGAAAGGGTGCAGCATATACCAAAATGCCATACGACCTCCAAAACCAAGAAGTCAAAGAAACAATGAACAAGAAAAATACAACAGACAACAGCCTCCAGCTAGTACAAGCAACCAGTGGCAAGCGCAACCACCGGTGGGTAACAGATACCGGCACCAAGAAGCAGAAGGACCACAGGACTCGCAACGACGCTCTAACCGGAAATCATACGCTGATGCAGCTGCAGGACGGAACATGCATCAAGTACACAATGAAAACTCAAACAGAGAAGGAAACAACCCGGACAACGAAGAAGGGCTAACAGATTGCTTTCACAAGTTCATATACAAGTTCAAACGGATGGCACAAAAAATGAAGACAGCAAGAGGAACCATGGAGAAACTACTTATATTTGCTGAATGCGTTCTGTCCTTTCTGGAATAAAAATGGATCAACTCAGCAATGTAGAACATCAGACAAAAATAGTCATATGGAACGCAAACGGGCTAAAAAGTAAAATAAATGAGTTAATTGACTTCCAAAAGCGACACAACATAACCATTTTTCTGATTACCGAAACGCATCTACGACAGAGTGACAGGATAAAAATGCCTGGAATGTATATCTACAGAAATGACAGAGTGGGTGCTCGAGGTGGAGGAACAGCCATCTTTATTAAAAATAACATCACGCATCAACCAATCCAAAACCTTCCCACTAATTGAAATAGAGGCAACAGGAGTATCCATATTTGCAAAAGGGGGCAAAGTCAATGTCTTCGCAGCTTACCTTGCTCCAAACAGAATGCTCATAGATCAAGATCTTGACACATTGCTTTCTACAGGCTCCAGAATCCTCATAGGAGGAGATCTAAATGCTAAACATCAAGCTTGGAACTCTATAAGATGCAACAGGCGTGGAGAACAACTACTTGAACTAGCTGACCTACGCAACATATCTATCTTGGCGCCGTCGCAACCTACGCATATTCCTGCCAATCCAAGATATCAACCAGACATTCTGGATATAACAATTACAAAAAACATCAGCCATCGCCTTACCATCGAAACTATTCAAGATTTGACGTCAGACCATAATCCCGTTATGCTGAAGCTCGGAAACTGGCTGGGCGTTGGTGAAAAACCTAAACAGGAACAGAAATCAACAACAAATCAATTGGGCTCACTACACAAGATTAGTCCACAACCATATCAGAACAGCCCATAACGTCACGTCTCCGGAACGAATTGATATGGCAGTGAAACATCTCGAGGAAGTAATCTCACAATCCTCGAAGAAAGCGTCAATACAAACTTACACCTACAACTCAAATTACGACGGACTGCCACCTATCCTCGAAGACATTCGCCAACTAAAGAATCATCACAGAAAACAGTGGCAACGCTACAGGGATCCTAGAGACCGGAGGGAATACCAACGACTCTCAAGACAGCTGACTAATAGACTAAAAGAGAGGAGGACTGAACAATGGGAGGATCGCATGGCAACCCTTACGTTAAAGAATAGAGATGCCTGGAAATTAATCCGAGCTATTAGACAGCCCAAACAACCAAAACATTCTATAACTGGACCAGATGGACCATGCTTCTCCCCTCTGGCCAGAGCCGAAGTACTTGCAGAAAACTTTGCCACCCACTATTCACTACCAGCCACGGAACAAACCGCCCAAGAAATCGAAGAAACTGCGATAATAGAAGAATCCGCCAGAGAAATAATGGAAACACCAGTAGAAGAATTCCCAGATCTGATAACACCTCGAGAAGTAAAGAAAGCAATACAAAAACTGAACGCCTACAAATCCCCAGGGCCCGACAACATCAACAACCTACACCTCAAAAACTTACCCACAAAAGCAATAGTACTCATAACCAGGATTTTTAATGCATGTCTGTTAAACAGTTACTTTCCTGAACGGTGGAAACTGGCCAAAGTGATCGCAATTCCGAAAAAGGGGAAAAATCCAACACTACCAGGTAGCTACAGACCCATCAGCCTCCTATCTTCCGTATCGAAAATATTTGAAAAACTCATACTCACGAGGATGAACAAAACCCTTGAAAGAGACAAAATTATCCGACCAGAACAATATGGATTTCAACCCAAAGCATCCACAACATGTCAGCTGCTAAGGATCGTAGAAAATATCACGCACGGATTCAACATGAGCAAATCAACGGCTGCTGTCTTTCTTGACGTTGAAAAAGCGTTCGATAAAGTATGGATTCCGAACCTAATCGTCAAACTGCGAAATCAAACAACGTTACAGCATAGCCTGGTAAAGCTGATTGGTAACTACTTAACAGGACGCAGATTTTATGTCTCCGTAGACGGACAACGTTCTGCAATATACAATATAGAAACAGGAGTCCCTCAAGGAGCTGTTCTGTCACCTACTTTATTTAATATATACGTCAACGACATGCCTTCTGGTGAACATGTTCAACTCGGTCAGTATGCCGACGACACCATGCTATACACCAACGGCAATAAGCACGACCTAAATATAAGAAGGCTACAGAAGGCATTAGACGACATAGCCACATGGAGTAGACGCAATAAAATAAAAATAAACGCTGAGAAGTGCGCAGCCATGTACTTTACAAAAAAGAGGCCGATATTACAACAAAACATTACCTTCATGGACAAACCCATCAAATGGAACGCAACATATAAGTACCTTGGAATAATACTTGACAATAAGCTTTCATTCCGACAACACATCCTAGATCAAAAAAGAAAAGGACTAGCAATCTTCTTAAACCTGTACCCAATCATGAAAAGCACCGAAATGACGCAGGCAACCAAACTGAGAATTTACAAAACCATTGTCATTCCAACTCTATTATATGGATGCGAAGTCTGGGGCATGGCATCTAACTCCAATGTTTTACATATCCAACGACTGCAAAACAAATTTCTACGAGCCATACTTAACGCTCCCTACAGCACCAGAATCACAGAACTACATGAAGCCACATCCATTTTGCCCATAAAAAGTGCAATAGTCAACAAAGCAGAACAACTAATTAAGAGAATCGAAGCAATTAGAAACTTAAATGACCGGTACAAAAATGTAGGAACCTACGCACCTAAACGATGGCATAAATACAGAGTACCACTTAGTATAATAATGGAGGCAACGTAACCAACTATTTAATGAACAGAAGGGGTTCCAAATAAGAACTTCATCGAAGTTCAAAGCCTGGTTATCCCCTTAAGCGAAAAACAAAATTGAGCATCACAAAACCAACCCAACTTAAAAAGGAAGTTATGCTATTTAATATATAGCGGGACTTCACAACAAGCCAAAAGGCAGCGGAAAAAAAAAAAAAAAAAAAAAAAAAACTCCACGTGTCAATTTCAATTCCTCTCCTGTTGTTTTTTCTTTCTTCCTCCCCAGTACTCCTTCATTATTGCACTCCTCTCTACCTTTGAATCCTGCCATATTCAAAGTCTGCTATCGAAAAATTTTTCTTTCAATACGGTTCACTGGTATTATTTCGTTTCAAATTTTTCTAAACCTCTTGAAAGCCTGGTGTCATCCATGCTATAAATGTATCAAAAAAATATCATTTTTTCAATGTTATTTTATATTTCCTCATTAGTTCTTAACTTCCATTTTACTGTATTTTTCAATGGGCCCAAAAATTCCTGTTTCACCACTGTATTATAGTGTCTTATTTTAAGGCTTTCAGAAAGGCACTTTTTGTTGTAATTCAAATATTTTTCAGTGAAATGTCGCCAAAGAATCTAACCTCGACAATGCGTGTAGCAGAGAGGCAAGACGCACGACTGTGCCTTCAATACGCCGTGGATATGTACGCCAAGGTTGAAAACAAGCATTTGCGATTTATTCGATACAACCAGGTTGAATTACGATCGGAGGAATACATCCTCTTACGAGATACTGTTATCGGCAATATTTATGAAAATTTAAACGCCAATGATATCGGTAATGCATTTATTTTACCTTCAAGCTACATCGGCAGTTCACGGAACATGCAGGAATATATACAAGATGTGATGACTTACGTACGTCATTATGGTCGTCCAGATTTGTTTATTACATTCCGAATTGGGAGGAAATACAAACTTTGCTATTACCAGGCCATCAATCAATGCATCGTCATGATGTCACGGCACGTGTGTTCAAACAAAAATTAAAATCATTCATTGATTTAATCGTAAAACATTCAGTTTCAGGTAACACACGTTGCTATCTTTATTTGATTGAGTGGCAAAAGCGAGGTTTACCTCATTCTCACATTTTGATTTGGCTTGAAGTTAAAATCCGTCCAGAAGAAATTGATCAAATAATTTCAGCCGAAATTCCGGACCCATTAATTGATCAAGAATTGTTTGATATTGTTACCAGTCACTCGATCCACGGACCGCCATGCATGGAAGGTGGAAAATGTAAGAAGCGTTTTCCAAAGGAATATACGAATGATACTATTACTGATATCGATGGTTATCCGTTGTATCGCCGCAGAAACACTAAAAATGGTGGCCAAACATTTACAATGCGAATTTCAAATTCTAGAAACCAAGTTGAAATTGACAATCAGTGGGTCGTACCATACTCACCATTGCTGTCAAAAACGTATAAGGCTCATATTAACGTCGAGTTTTGCAGTTCTGTAAAATCCATTAAGTACGTTAGCAAATATGTTAATAAAGGCAGTGATTTGGCCGTATTTGAAGTTCAAAATGTAAATAAAAATGACGAAATAACACGGTACCAAATAGGTAGATACATCAGCAGCAACGAAGCTATCTGGCATATTTTTAGTTTTCGCATCCATGAAAGAGACCCTTCCATCCAGCATCTTGCAATACATCTTGAAAACTGTCAACGTGTATATTTCACCGAAGAAAATATTTTCCAAAGAACACTTGAGCCACCAAAAACGACAAACCACAAACTGAATTTTTCACATTGTGTCAAAAATCTGATGTGTTCCGCCAATTCGCAAAAACATTATTATACGTATACCGATGTTACAAGCTATTTTTCATGGAACAAATTAGGTAAAAAATGGTAGCCACGTAAACAAGGAGAACCACATCCTTCGATCGCAGGCATATTCAAAGCAAAGACTTTACACAGTACATCCAAAACAACGTGAATGTTTCTTTCAGCGTTTGTTATTGGTGAATATTCCCGGATCAGCTTCTTTCGAATGTTTACGAACAGTTAATGGTCGAGTGTTCAATACATGTCGAGTGTTCAATACATGTCAAGATGCATGTCGCGAGTTGCAGCTGCTGGTAGACGACAATTATTGGGACCTGACACTTGCTGATGCAGCGTTGACAGCCACGCCGAATAGTATTCGTCAAACTGATTGCAATTATTTTGACAACATGTTATCTAGCACAATCTTTGAGTTTGTGGGAAAAATATAAAAACAGTATGACTGAAGATATAACTGAAATTTCAGTTTATATAAATAAATAAAAAATAATTTATTTATTTATTTTATAAATATCAATTTTTATATAATTTCAATTAAGTAATTTGTAATGAAATGTAAATTAAAATTTTTTATGATCATTTGTTCTTAATTTAAACTCTCCGTAACTCTTTACCAATTAAATTTGAATTTCCAAATCGATTACAATGTTTTTGTCTTTATTAGTGAATATTAATTTGACTACTTGAGGAATTTTAGAATAACATTAATCCAACGTACTATAATTAGTAAGTCACAGCAAAGCGTGACCGGGTCAGCTAGTATTATTGTAAATACGGAAGTAAGTCTCTGTCTTTTTGTTACGTTTTGATGACTAAATGGCTATATCGTTGTGATGGAATTTTATAAGGAAATCTGTATGAAGGGCACAGGATATTTTTTCCAGTATGATTAACAGTTGTAGTCACGAAATTTTGAGACCTTATCGAATGGTGACAGAAATATGTTGGAAATTGATTCTCTTCAAGAGACAGGTTCGACGGTACAGTGATATAGTGATAGCTTTCCTGACATATTATTCCGACTCGATATTGTTTGGGACCAATCCTTCGTTACCAAAATATTTCTATATTTAATTCTGGCAAAAAAATTATTAATCCACGCGTACGAAGTCGCGGGTACGGGCTAGTATTTTATAAAACTTCTGCAGCACTCTCTTACACCAGGTTTTAGTGGCACGGCGGCCTCATACCCGGTGCGTGCGCTAGTAAACGTCTGTCAAAACCTATTATTTGCCAAACTACCCAGTAAAACTTCAAGTTTTGTTTAAATTTAAATTTTTAGACCGGTTACTACTGTCCTGTGTTTTAATCCTCAGTAACTGCACACTCCGATAAGTTCACCCTTGATTTTTTGAGCCATGACGATTCTGCCAAACCCTCATTTAACTCAGTTCTTACAATTACTTCAAAATATTTACTCATTTTCAACGATATCCCCCTGCTGAAATGTCTTATCGGTGTCGCGGGTTTCAATGTTTGTAGACATTTATTAGCTCTAAGAAAGGTAATTTTCTTTCCGAGCCAAGCTAACTGGCGTTATACCACGCTAGTGTACCTGATGCCGGACTCCAAAGAAAAAAATGACGCGAAAGTCGAGTTTAGGGGGTATTTCGTCGAGTTGCGAGGGCGGAGTGTCTCTCGCGAACCAGATCTCACGAGACGGAGGGGGGGGGGGGGGTCGGTCCAGATCACACGAAGTCTCACCACAGGGGGGGGGGGTCCGGAAATCCGGAAAAACAACTCACGTTATTTATGGTTACCCCTAAGCCAATAATAAGCGT
Organism: Vandiemenella viatica; assembly: GCA_031002005.1. NCBI lineage: Eukaryota > Metazoa > Arthropoda > Insecta > Orthoptera > Morabidae > Vandiemenella > Vandiemenella viatica. The sequence goes on along the minus strand of CM061921.1, from coordinate 237,471,204 downwards.
CCGTTCCCCACTTCCAGATCCTGGGGTCGCCACTTGGTGATTCCGATGCGAGGGAGTCCACGATATCAATTATTAAGCAATAACGGACAGTTTTTGACAAATTCCACCGCTTCCTCTCCGCTGGCTTAGAAAGCAATCCGACCTATGTAACAATTTCTTCACTGAATGCCATAAATCAGTTTTTGAAATAAGTCTACTTAACCATATCTACTGAGATCATTCCTACGCCAGTATAGATAAGTAATGCTAAGTCTCTGTTTTCATTCATAGCCAGATGCTTACAGATGCTGACTAGAAAACATCTTCAATCACAGCCGACAGTAAGTAAGTGCTAGGACTAACCCACTAACGGAGTAAGTGTCACAGTTCGCTCGGCTAGTCACGCGACATCGAGACGTACCTTTGGATGAAAAAAAAAGAGACGCTATTGCTGGGAACTCGTACAATCCAACTCTTTTTGATTCCAAAACTCCACCTATGCAATCCGTCATTGGAGGCGTAATGACATAATAATAGAATGATCACTCCTTAACCTAAGAATCTGCGGCATTTATTAACAGAACAGTGCCATTAGCGTTCACAACAAAGTTATAATATTGTGTCATAAATAGTTACAGCTCCAGTAAAATCATGAAAATTTGCCACTTACCTGCACAAAATTACCATCCATTGATTCTTGCCATACAAAGCCAATATCCTTCACAGGTTCACACATTACAGAGATTTTACACCACCCATTTTCCAAAATTACATGTGCGAACATGAAGTGGTAATTGATCAAGGTCATTATTAAATTTACAACAAATAAAATTACTGTACATAAAACAAATCCGTGCTTTCCAATATTCAAATAACACATAGAATTAATGACCTTCGTTCTTGAAAGATAGTTACTACTAAAGCGAGTGGCGTCACAATATTTCACCTTCTTATCACGTGCACGCAACGTTAGCTTAACGGCATTCGTTATTATAACATATCCTTGGAGGAAAGAATTCAAAACCAAGATGCTAGCTGGGGAACGAACTGTAAGGCATACCATCCAAAAAACTAGGCATCTCACCTATCTCATTCCTGCAGAACGCTTAACAGTCTGCTCCCTCATATACTACGGAAGGAAGATAAGCATGAAAGCTTCCATTCTCCTTGGTACTGGAGGTCAACATCGATGACCGCCCATTGCCGCCGTACCTGATGGTTCGTCGCTCTTTGGCTCTTCCTGCGGAGTAGGCTTAGTGCTCGAAATCCATGGTCCTAATTCTATCCATCTGTCGCACTGGTACTATTAGTGGTGGATCCCTGATACTTATGATTAATGATATTCCCTTAGAGCTCGAACGTTGTTGATTCCTATCTCAATGAATAATCCATACTTTTTACATCTTTTGAAAGAGAAACAACTAGTAACCTACAAACTTTATATACATGTTCACGTAATATGATAACATCTCATAAACAAAGTACCTAGTAAGACACTGAATTGTACGAAATTAATCCTAACGAACTTACATTTAGTACATTTTCTGCATACAAAACACCTTTCATTATTTATAACGCCGACAAAAATAACTTAACTTGGAAAACACGAGTAGAAAAAAACTGTTTACGAGGAACCGATTTTTAGTGACAATATAGGCATGGGGATTTATAATATATGTCTCTTCGTAGACTACTCTGATTAACTTGGCAGGAGAATACGGCTGTGTAGTCCTCAGGGAAATGTTCAACATTGAAAGACGTTAAACTACGTTTATATCTGGCGCAAATTCAGAACATGTGTCGGGATTTGTATCAGAACTTTTATCACCACTTGTATGAGCCCTTGATTGACACGTATGCGTATGAACTTGGTGTTTCCATCAGTATACACGAGAATCAAACACTGTGTCATTATATTTATTTGAATTTTTCAAGAATTAAGCGTTAAAAATGTCGTCTGATGCAGAAAATTTTAGTTTTAAGTGTATGTGCTTACATGCTACTGATATTTTTCCTTAAGTGGAAAGTTGTTTTATTTCGAATGTTTACATGACTCTCATTATAAAAAAAAACTGTGAATTCTGCTAAAATATAGTTATTTATGTGATTTTTTTTTGTAAAAATTAAACTTTAATGTTACAAACATCAAATAGTAGCAAAAACACTGAATAAAAACATTTTCTCCAAACAAGGATCAAACTTGTGACTATGCCTTGAACCACGCGGTTGTTTGGGTGCTGCACATTTTGTAGGCGTGCGGATCTATATTAAGCATGTAAAATTTTATAACCTTAAATTAAACGAGAGCCCACCAGCAAAAATGATGGGATGATATGCCTGAGGTATCATGCTATACATTCGTCTTGACCAATTTGATTTCCGCACTGAATATCTCTCCTTGTGAGTGAATAAACAACAGCAACTTTGGAATTACGATAATTTTAGTTTGATTGCTATGCGGGACATGATCAGATGACTATTTCCCTAGTTACCTATTTACGCCTTTGTTATTATTTTACTATCGTAAATCCTTGAGTGTGAATTGTTCCACCCATATACTTTTGCCCTTTACAAATTTTAAGTTCTTTCAGTGTTTCTGGTAAATTATATAAAACTTCTTCTGGCAATGTATTCCACTGATTAATTACCGCGTTTGAGTTTTTGGTCAATACGCATGCGTGTGTCAAAGGTAAAATGATCATATACAAAATGAATTACGGATTTTATGAAGTGTTCCGAATTTTACCAAACGTCTGAACTAATGTATTACGACTTGTCAGATACGCAAATCCCAATACAGGTTCCGAGAAAAATATCCAAGTGTGAACCTAGCTTTAATACGTCATATCGACTTTCTCGTAGGATGTAAGTCTTGATTATCTTACTAGCATGGTCGTAAGCATCTCTAAAACAACCCGTTGCATACAACTAACAAGTTACCGTGACGAAAAAATGGCGCCATCAAAACAAATTCCTTTCATTTCTTGGGGGCTATTTAACTACACTGACGAATTATGTTACAAACGGTTTTCTAGTGCGTTCTATTTAAATAGGTCCTTGGACTTATTCGCACTACAAAAGGGACTCTCAAAGCATCTTAATTCAATGTCCGCTGTAAAAGTTATAAATACTTTCGCTGTTGACTTAACTTTACACAACCACTCAAATATTATACGAGGAACGTCTCTCTTAGTTTGACATTGATCTTAAGTAAACTCAATAAGTCATTCATAATCAGACCAGAAATCATTATCATTCTAACATGACGTATTTTCTCTCAATTCCCACACAACCAACCTAATTCCACTGTATTCCTCGGGATATTGGTAAATCGCTGATCTGACACGCTGACACGTTCGATACTGGCTTTTCCACTCCTTTTATGGGGATTCATTTTATTTCTTTCTTCCTAACAGAAAATTCAGAACGGTTAAGTATCTTCAGCATTCTTTAAGGACATCGGTTTTCATCACATTGTTTCAGGTATCGCAATTAGCAATCGTGACTTTTTTTTTGTCTATACTATATCGGTACAAACTTAATCGTAACTGACAGAATTGAAAATATTCCCCTATTGATATCAAGATACCGTAGTAATTATAACGGCACATTATATATATATAAATATCTTCAACACTGATTTAGTGAGCGGGTACTTCTCTTTTCATCAGTTAACCAAAACTAAATGATTCTACGCTCCATCATTTACAAGAGAGGAGATTTTGATACTGCTATTTTCCGTAAGTGCACATTTACACATTCTCCATTTACCTCTAACTAAAATTAACTCACATATATTGTTTTACCATGACCATTTGTTCTCAACCTTGGTACTCGTTAAACTTTTCGTCTCGAGTGGAGCTAGAAAGAACTATTTTTCAGTCCACACCTGCTTCAATTTTTTATGTAGAAAACGCATGAAAATCTTGTACTTATTATTTGGTTTGTACTTCCGGAAGTCTCGCTGTGTTCAATCACTACACCAAGATTGTTGTCGTTGTTGGGGCTATAGGGTGCGTAGACAGTGAGGTGATTATCGCCCTGCCAAAATTGTTAAACTGATTACATTTGACTCTTCTAATTCATGCACCGCTCCGTTTGCTGAACATGTCCCGACCGGTTCCTCAACCAACAAATTTTTTGACTCATCCCACGTAATTTCCATTTGGGAAACAGAGGTAGTTTACGAACGCATTACCATCGCAGTCTCATCCCAGCATACTGCTGAGATTATGGTGAGCGTTGTCTCCAACTTTCTTTTCTCGACAATTTGCTGAACTCGAGCAACAACTCGACATTTACTTCCGTTGCTCACCCGCTCTTTCCTCAGGTCCACCAATCGTCAAATTCGACGGCTTGCGTACTGATTCAGCACATATTGATACACAGCAGGTAATTTCTCCTACGATTATTACTATCTGTGGGCTAATATTCTCAGTCTTTGTACTGTGAATGTTTTCATGACATCCTGCGGTGCAATTCGCGATGTTTCCTATTTGCCGTATCTGATCATGTTGCATCCACAGCTTATTTTCCAATTACGTCAAAAACTCCCACGGTCCCTTCTGAACTCAGTGACGCGTCTTGTATTTCTGTGTATATTTATTCTCGATTATTCTATTTTTATCTGCTGTTGGAACTACTAATTTTATTTCACTGAATGTACTGGTAGCCTAATTATAATAAAAATGATAATCTGTTACTTTATACAGTCTTAAGCACTTTTAATGAATTGCCAACACAAAACCACATCAATAACAAATCGGATTTCGTTTATACACGCTCTCCTTATAATGCTTGCATTTATAATCAGTTTGTATATTTATGAATATTTCTTATTCTGTCCATAATCACTCCAACCCTTATGAATACTGTCTTGTGGTGGCGATATAATTATGTGACTGGCTTCTCCAGTTTCTATTAACCAACCAAACTCGGCAACCTACTATTAGTTACCCGTTGCTACGGAATCCCTATACTATTTCTCAGAGTAAACGAACCGGCCTTAGACAAGGAACCCCAAATTCAAGGATACTAAATTATATTAAAATGTGTGTATTATCTGTTACCCTGCTTTTTTTAAAAAAAAATTGGCATCGGCCTTGTAGCCATTTAGCCAGCAACTGTTTTTCTATTATTTCTCAATTGTGTTCATAGAATCTTCATGTATTTTTGATTACCACAAGTAACAGCACAACACACGACGGACACTACACTTAATTAAAACAACCCATGCCCTGGGCCGGACTCGAACCGGCGACCCCTGCAACGTGAAGCCAGCTCGCTAGCCTCGCGCTACCGGGGTCGGCATTATCCTGCATTCTGTTGACGTCATTTTCAACTCCTCAAGTTGAGTCATCATTTTGTTGTCCAGTTCAACTTCCCAATGTGCATTTACAGCTGGTTTCCCTACGTTTCTGTCTGGTAGCTCATTTCCAATGTACGCTTTAGCATGTTCGTCAACTATTGGCTGGTGCAATTCGGGGCACAGGTTCCATTACAATAGTCTGCAGCGTTTGCCCCGATCTCATCACCTACCCGGCCTCTAACGCCAATGGACCCTAACAGTCTTCCACCTCCACTTTTAATTACTGTGACTTCTTCTTTGACCTTAGCCATGGTCGAAATAAACACAACGTTTCGGCGGTCATAAATTCTGCCGCCATTGTCAAGTGACAAAATGTTCACTTGACAATGGTGGCAGAGCTTATGACCGCCGAAACAACTTGTTTTATCGAAGGAGTAACTCGACTAGTTACCCAGGAAAATTTTATTCAATCCTTAAAAAAAATGGATTTCAGTCTTTGTAACCATTTAGCACGCTGCAATTCGTTTATATTGTTCTAACTACTGTACAATGCTTAATTTTGTGACATTATAGTGAAGACAACGAAAGACGAACACAACACTTCATTAAAACCAATTATGCCCGATGCCGGATTCGAATCGGCTACCCCTACAGTGCGAGGCTAATGTGCTAGCCTCTTTACTGCCAGGGTTGGCTCAAGAAATAATGTACAGTGTTACTAGGTCGTTCTATGCTGCTGCCAGAAAGAAGAGATGAAAAGATTGATGAAGACCATACCGATGTGTCAAGGCAAATTTCGGAGCGTAGCCAACTTATGAAAATGAACAGCTTAGTTTCTAACGGAGTTTTTCTTCATAATTTAATTGCCAACATGTGCGAGAATCTGCAATTTTGGAGAAAGGATGTGTCAATTTAGCATTTAGTTGCCAATGTAATTGTGCTATAGTCATGCTTGAAGATTTCCAGAAAGAACAATAAAAGTGCGTCTTATAATTTAACAGTCTGTTGATGACCACTTCAACATTTTTTCCCACGGGTGTTCAGCCGGATAATTTCAACAGCTTCTTTCGCTATCTTCATAAAATGAAGAATTAGATTGAAAAGTATTCTGTTGTATATTGCGACATCATCTGTTTCCTGATAAAATGTTTTCAGCAATATTCTCCTTAAAAAATGAGTTTGGGACTGGTATAGAATTATTAAACTCCAAAATAGATATTTACGTCGCCAGTAATAACTCACATATTCAATTTCATTCAGTTAAAGCACCATGTAAATAGCAGAAGAACCATAACAGTCCTTTGATTTGAGGGAAAGACGAAACTAAAAAATCACAGAGGGAATTACAAAATATAATAAAATAGGTAGTTAAGAACTTAAAGAAAATCTGGGGGCATGATAAATGAAGTGCATATTCACACTACGGAGAAAGAAGCTACAATCAAGAAAGTCGAGAAAGTGAAGCGAGAGCTTGCTAACAAAATTATTTAACTGAAAGAGTAGCAGGACATGTCTTCCAGTGGTTTCTGGACTATACCAAGGGAAAGAATTAAATATGTGAGAGCCCACTGAATGAACCGAAATGAGAAAGGTGAGATATGTGGCAGGAATTCGTCCAAATTAAATATTTTGGAGGACCGGGGGGGGGGGGGCAGAATAAGTGACTTGGAAAGAAATTATTAATAATGAAAGCTAAGAACTAAAACGTTTGGTGCAACAACGAGCTGAAATGCCGCCGAATAATAATATAGCCGGAAATTAATTTAATACACGGAGGCGCAGTATGTATGGCAGTATTTGAGAAAACATATGGTAGTGGATTGCCGACACACAGGATAGAAAGTGACAAGGTGAAGTAAGTAAAGAACATGTCGTTCGGAAATGCATTTTCCTGGGCCAGTGATGAATGTCAAGAATGTCTGGCTTATGAAAAATCTATTTTTTTAAAACATTATTGGTTCAAACAGAAATTGCGAAAGTTAAAGAGTAAAGCCCCAAATATTACCGTATACTGGGCGGTAGTGTGCGAGAATTTGTCAAAAAAAAATGCTGATAGAATTTAGTTATTTGGATGAATCACTTCACTACGACGATAAGATCGAGATAATGGAGCCAAGGTTTCCTAAAACTACGATATTAGCGTCAACTTAACCATTTATGTTTAAAAAAGATGAGATGGTAGAAGTGTATAACGTGTTATATTAATAAATATTGGGTATTATGTTCGTAAGATTACGTTAATGTGAAATTGTATAAATTACCTTCTATTCTTGTCTCAGCCGTATAAAGAGAGGAACATTAAATTGAAAAATAATAAAATATTGTAATTTCATGTGGATCAAATAAATAAAAAAGAACGATTTAATATCATTTTCAGCTTTTCTTGACTTAGTACTGGTATCTACGAAAAAATCTAAGAATAGATCAAAACTGCTAATAAATGTTGCTGGCAACATTTTTTGTCATGAAGTTAATATCTCAAAGTTACTGCAACTATGAATAGATTTTCAAGAATTTCTTTGGCTTATAGAAAAGATAAATTTAATCATTTATTTACACTAAAATCAACATGTGAAGAATGTCCCCATGGTACGATTCTATAATACTGTAAAAACTAAAGATATGGAAATATATTAGTGTTCTTCAGATTTTTCTCGATGTTTCACAAATTCTTACATTAAATCAGCCTTTCATAGCAAACCTGATGAATAATTTGATGTGCATTCTCTATTGGAAATAATAGTGTAATAATAGGCTATTTACATTATAGCGAAACTATTAAATTAAATAAACTAATCATTGTCTGGGTAAAGATTACGAGCTCATAGTTTACATTTTTAATTACAATACTTTATTGAAAACTTTTACATCAATTCAGCTTACAAAAACTTCAATTTTTATTGTTACACACATTAATTATTTTAAAAAATAAGTATCAACACTTAGTGAAAAAATAGTTTTTCAGGAAATAAATGTAAAATTTAGACAACACTTGAAATTTAAAACAAGACTGCTTTTACAATCAGTGCAATGAATTCGGTGATGAACCTTAATACTATGATCTATCAATTACTGAAATCTTAATGTCATCATTCTGTACAAATTTAATTGGTTTAAAACTAGACCACTTTGAAACTTGATATATAATTGATATTTTTCAGTCAAATGACTTTTAAGGATTTGTATTACTAATTACAATAATACTTCAATTAACCAAACACTGAAATGACAATATCGTCAGCAAGAACAAAAACAAACAAAATTTTCTAACAAAGTAATTTAAACGTAATCTATCAATAAATTCTACAAGTTCTGTAAATTGTGTTCTATTCTGCTTCTGTTCTCTGATACTCTGTTTAGACGTTGCCGTCATTGAATTGCTGCATAAAGTGAAATCTAATATGCTGACGTCCATGTTTACTGAATGCTAAATAGCAAAAGATTAGGATTGTGCCAGCTGCTATTGTTACCAAAATCACTGGGAACACGTAATTCTGATTCAACTCCGTGTACCAGGGAGTTGTACTGGAGATTCGAACAGCAGGCCAAATGGTGTCCTCCTTTGTAGTTTCTGTATTAGGGCTGCAGCCGCATTTGTCAACAGCCTTATTGTAATAATTATCTTTGTGAGAAGATACAATCTGAAAAGCGATTGTTTATGTTAGTTTTGTGCAGGTTATTTTTATTTTAACATATTCGTAAATACTGGAAACTTGTCTAATGCTACAAGCAGATTTTTTTCACGAATTTATTTTTTTAAAACAGATGAGGGTTACATACGAAATTGTTAATTTGTAGATTCTGGAGAAATATGTATTTAAACTATCGATTGTAAAACTTTGCAATATCAATTGGCACTTGAGTAAAGAAACGTAAATGGTTGCATTTTTTAATCTACCTGTTTCATTTCACGTTTTCCCAGTCTTGTAATTTTTTACATCATCTACTAAATTAGTGATATAGGTATACAAAAATTTACTAATTTCGATATAAGCAGATAGTTGTTTCCTTTGTTACCTGACATTCTCCTGCTTGAGGGTCACATACGCAGGCACAGTCATTTCCACTTCCCGACAATTCGCCTTCTGCATGACACTTCTGTTAACAAGATACAAATCGATATCATTATACCATGAATCTCTAACAAAATATATATAGAGAAATAAATTGAATAATAGTTATATGCGTAAGTACGTGAACTTAACGGGAGGTATTACCTCAGGTTGGACGTTAAAATAATCTAAACTAATTTCAAAGTGATCATTTAGAATCCATGTTGCTGCTCAAGCATTTTTAGTGGCATGTTTTGTTATGATAGCATAAGATATGAACTGCACCTTTTCGAATAACATATATTTACAGAAAATTCATTCCCTGTTTATTCTTGCTATTAGACTGTGGTGTAATCTTCCCATTAAAGTGAGAAAGTTTTTTTAAACATTAGTAATTAATATAAGAAGAAACAGACAAATAACAGAAAGTAATGAATGAATACTTATTTAAAATTTACCTGCTTCCCAGCTTGTTTCATCCTCTGGTACATGCTGCTACAATTTTCGTAAGCATTAAATTCCGGAACACATTCATAGAGAATCCTGAGAAAATCATATAAAATTTTAGTTAATCAGTAAATTGGAAGAGAACGCAGTAATCTATGCAAAAAAGGGAAAAATGCGTAGTCAGACTAAATATGTGAAAAAATAAAGAAGATATATTATGACTTACTGGCAAAAGTTGAACTGAGACCTTGGAATCAAAGCAACCATACAGTTAATTTCATTGCCATTAAATGTTGGGCTGGTTAAATTGGTATCTGTGAACACATAGAGTCTACTGAGAAAATAGTAAAAATGCATGAAGTGAGTGACTTAATAACAAAACACTTTTAAAACTAAATTTTATGGGGACATCCACTTCTCTACGTTAGCATGGGCGGTAAAGTTCTGATCTTCCCGTCTAAAAAAATAAATATTTAATAATGAAAGTATTCTTGAAGTCACCCGTAAAACTTTTACACACAGACACTTTGCTCTCGTTTCCACTAATTGTTTCTATGCTAACAGCCATCAACAATGGTTTACTACATTAAATATGTTTACCTTTCAGAAACTGTTCTGAAATAACAGCAAGCGACTTGTTCATAATTTCAGTATTTGCACCATCCTTTTCACAAATGTTGGTATATTCCATAAAACACTCCGGGAAACTTCCAACAATGACGTTACTGGAAACAGAAAAGAATGCAATTACGTTTGACTCTGATGTTCAATAGATTATTTCTCTTGCATACTATTTCCTATAAACTAAAGTGTTACATAAGAATGTTTTAATACTTACTCTGCAAGAGCAGAGACGTTCGGAGCAAAATGTATATCTGCAGATATTTCAATCAACAATTTCCAACATTCTTCCATCGACGGAGCTTGCGCTATAGCAGAAGCAGAGGACACTGCAACAAATAGCGAACAATTCCAATGTTTTGATTCGGTGTAATTTACATCATATATAACTAGGTAAATCAGATCATTTAAATTTAATATTAAGTCTTCTTAATCGTTAGAATCCACATTGTCAGTTTTTGTTAGGTTATATGAGGGAACGTTTTCTGCCCCCTGTTCGTATATTGTGCAATATGAGGGTATGTTGTTCGCAATACGAATACTTATGTTTGGATTGAGACATCAAAATAATCTTTTACGCTTTTGCGTAGTGGTCGTCTCACTCTCCTTCTAGCGCTAATAAGTTCTTAGTTCAAAGTACCATGCTCTTACTAAAGAAAAGCAACAGATTACTAAAACTTAAGTCTTAAGCTATATGTACACCTGTTCCAAAATTTTAGTTATCACTAGTAAATTTATTAAAAACTAGCTGATACCAGAGACTTCGTATTCGTACTTAAGAATTTCTTTGCCAGAATTGAATATAGAAAATTGTTGGTAGTGAAGGATTGGTCCCAAACAACACCGAGTCAGCATAATATGACCGGAAAGCCATCAGTATATCATTCTACCATCGAACCTGTCTCTTGAAGAGAATCTATTTACATCATATTTATATACAGAAAACAAACGAATGTGAGGGGATGTGAGGGGGGGGGTTTGTTAACTAAAGGCGGCTTTATTTCAGCTTGGTCTTTTCTGCTTTCTCCAGCATGAGCATCTGATTCTTGGGTTCTAATAACTTTAGATGCTCGTGCTCTGCTAAAGCTACAACTTAGGCCAGTTTAACGCCCGCAAGGCATGTCAAAAATAAGGCAAAATAAACTGGTGCCAGAAACATTTAAGCAGACACAAAGTAAAAGGACAGAGAAAATCGACGTCTATACTAAATAATACGTTTTTCACCAAACGAAATTATACACTAACATAATGCGCGAGAAGCATAGCTTAAGCAAGCGACGTAACATTACAGGACTAACACACACACATCCGTCTCTCTGTCACCATTCGATAACTTCTCAAAATTTCGTGACTACAATTGTTAATCATACCGAAAAAACGTCCTGTGTCCTCCCTACATATTTTCTTGTCAGATTCAGTCAATATCGGTATAGGCATTTAGTTGTCAAAACGTAACAAAAGACAGAGACTTACTTCCGCATTTATAGTACTATTACTGCAGATCACACACACACTGACTGCGAATCACCCCTGAGGGATCAATACAACGTAAAAAAGTGTACACCTAAAGCGTTGCAAGACTACCTACGATTTGCCTCGCATTGCAACCCCTAACTTTGTGATATCTACAGTTTAACATTCAATCCGAATAACCGATGGCCCAGGAGTGACTCTTACGATCATAAAAGATTATTTTTTTTTAATCTTATGCTCCACGGAGATTTTAACCGGAGACTACGACCCAAACATTAGTAAGCAAACGCTTTAACCACTGAGCTACTCGACCGCTACACGAAAAAAAAAGCAGTACAGAGACCTCCACATCCAACGCGTCTGTCTATCGCCGTTCAGTAATTTTTCGAAATTATAAGACAACATGTATTATTTATGCAGATAATTTTTCAACCAAATGTAGGCAGTATTTTTCTCCTTGTTTCAAAAGATAATTATGCAAAGTTTCATCGAGATGGGATGAAAACTGTGAATTTTTATGTAGAACAAACAAACAAACTAACATACATTCATTTTTATAAAAAAGAGATTCATTATAATTTTCTCCTATGTTATATACTAAAACTGACGTCTGGTTAGACTGGCTTAGAATGTTTATAGCTGTAATCCCAACACGACATGCCACACTATTGAAAATGCTTTTTATATCGCTGAACTAGTTAATCATGTTATTCAAACGTGATATCTAGTAAAACTGACTTCATTGTACTAGTCAGATACAAGTAGAAATTTCAGAGGGAAAACAATGTCACATTATGTTTCTCAAACTAAAAGAAGAATACCTAATTATTCGTTTGACCATTGTTCAAAATTAACAAGCTTCTATGCAAAGCCAAAGACGTCTTAGTACGAATATTCCACTATTAAAACATTGCGTAAAAGATTACTTACTTGCCAGGAGTACCAACATGCCGAGGAGCTCCATTGTAACAGCAGACGTGTTGCCTGGTTGAAGCTCACCGCTGGAATGTCTTCTCCAGTGCCTGTTGCCACCGAGGGCTGGCGACTTCCGGCCGATAACTGCCTTCTTGGAAATCCGTTCCCCAACTTTGAGGCAACCAATAAGGAGAACAGCGTTCACGTGCCACTCCTCTCCTCACCCAACTACCGCCTAATATGTCAAAAGCGAAGGTTCCAGTTTTCTGGTGACCTGACAGTCACGGAAAGGCAGGAAAGTTTAAAATTATTATGAATGGGAATACTTGACTAACTTTTGGAATGTAGGCGGTATTAGCTGAGTGTCTACTTTAACGAAAAAAATAAACCTTGAAAAAACAAAATTTTGCATTTTTATATGCTGATTTGCATACTGGTGCAGCTAGCAGCTGTCATTTCGTCTCTTGTGACGTCACGTCTCAGTTTGTACTGCTGTAAACAAAACGGTGGTTTACTTACTTTGTTGACAAATGAATTCTACAGATTACAAGTTTGTGTAGTGTCTCAGTGAGTATATACATCAATTAAAATAACAAACAATTTTTTTTACGTTCTAGGCAAGGAAAAATGTTTTAAAACTTGCATGAAGGGACCCAGCTCAGATATCTACAAATTTATCAATGTATTTTTGCGAAGACAACTTTGATTTAAGATTTACTTAATATTTTCCTGTTCACTGAACCGCGTAACTTAATAGTTTTTGTTATAAACTTAAATATATATCCATAAATGAATCAGCACATTCGATGTTGGGTATTGTGTGTTCTCATAAACACAGCATCTTATAAACCTGTTGAAATTGGTCAGACATTACCTAATATGATACATTATTTAAATGAATACAAGTACAATACAATACATTCATTTTCCATTGATCCCAATATAAGAGATTGGCTCTGTGGGATGTGGAAAGTTGTCAATTTACAGATAAACAGTTACATAACAAAATAATAAGTACACCACTAGATGTACAGTCATAGTATACATGGTACATTAAACACTTCCATTACAAAATAATACATACACCAGAAGATGTACAGTCATAGCATATATGGTACATTAAAAAAAATCCATATAAAATAATACATACACCACAAGATGTACAGTCATAACATATATGGCACCGTAAACAATTACGTAACAAACTAAATACATACACCAGGAGATGTACAGTCATAGCATACATAGTAAATTAATTATGTGAACTAGATTTACACAAGATACTGGCAGTTAGTTTTAGATACCTTAGAAAATCAGTAGTTTCTCCCAAAATATGTCCGTAATATTCGTAACGTTGCTACTGTTACAAGGCTCAGTTAATCATTAACAATGTGTGCGATTTATTTATTAGTTTAAAATAGCCAATTACTAATACAAATACCGTTATATTTTGATAGGTTTAGCTATACTTTATCATGAGACTTAATATATCATCTCATCTTACTGTAGGTATATTGCCGCGACGAATGGTTGTTGCAGGTTCATTGTCTACATATGTGCACAACAATTAAGCAATATTTTCAACTTAACTACTGCCTCAGCTAATATTGTTTACCTTATAATAAAAATTCTTTCTAGTCTGCATATGTTTCTGAAATCTATCCTCTAAAGCCGAGAAAGTCTTCATTCTTATATAAATTTTATTAATTATATTACAACATGTTATGTACACGTTTTGGTTTTTGAGTAGGTATAATTTGAGGAAAGTTTTGATGTTCTGGAACTGTACTGTGCAAAAATTACTGTTTTATGCAGACAATTACAGCTGTTTGCTTCGGTAAACCTAGTTTCCATTTCAAATATTATTTGTTTTATGGGTATATAACCAGAACTATGTAATAGATTCACTTGAAATGTTAAATATATGGAGTACTGATTGTCAACAGACATTTAATACACAGAGCAATACTGGTGCATGCTGAGACTTGATATTACGAGCTCTGATCTGTGTTCCGCGTAGCGCAACTTTTTGAATTTTATTTTATTAAAAATAATATGTTTTAACTCTTAGCAAGCAAATATAGATTTTTGGGAATTTTTGAAACTTAACCTATCATTTTAAATTTTCTTTTTAGTGTCAAGAACCCTATTGTTATAACTGTTCCAGTGCTTCTTTTATTTTTTATTTTATTCTTTCGTCGACGGTAGTGTCAATAAAGCTGGAATGAGGTTGTTGCAAAGAAAGGGAAGCCAAACAAATATGGTCTTTATGATGAAACCAGCTCTCAGACCGATATTTTGAATCTATCGGAAATAATAATTTGGACTCGCCTGTGTGATTGTGACCCTTACAGTGCCTCTGTACTGGATCACGGCTTTTAGATGAGTTCCTTAAACACCTGAGCAAATACAGTAGAATTGCAAATTTCCGTTACAAAAATCACGCACTCTACACAATCAAATTGACATTTATGACACAAACAGATGGTGACTCATTCCTTTATTAGGTTCAGTTAGCAACCATTACCGGTCAAAGATGCGGCAAATTGAAATATTGTCAGAAGGAATACGGTGAACCCTTAGGATTTCAAGCCAAATGCCAAACGAGTGGTGAAGCAGCGGATTGAAAACAGGTTGTCTCTACCAATATGCACGCACTTTACCGCTAGTGTAAAAAAAGGTATTGAGTTTAAGTAAATATTGCTGCTCGGAGGTACCCAAACAGACGGCGTGTATATTAACATTTGTTTGGGCACATATTCGGGTAGTGCACGGTTCGAACCTCGCTAGGGTCATTCAGATTTGGGTTTTCATGGTTTTCAGGAAAATACCGAAATGGTTTCCTCATAAAAGCTACGATTGATATCCATCCCGTTACTTGCCCACAATCATTTTCCGGTTGTAATCACACAATCATTGACGGTCCACACAGACCTAACGAAAAGTTTATCAGTAGTTTGTTTTTTCGCTCTGAGGTAATTTCCGGGATAAAAAAAAGGTGATGATTTAGCAATTTCAAATGGTGTGGCTAATACTAATTTGATTTGTTTCAAACTGGGGTAATAGTACTGTGACTAACGTACCTGCGACCACATATCTTACTTTTGTGTAATGTATTTATTGCTTCCTCAAAACAAGGAAAAATATTAAACTCTAATAGTCTTAAATACGACCGATTTGCTCACTTAGGGCTTGCTTGGGATTCGCTGCACCAAGCGGAGAAATGCGTCTCTTCGCTGCTCGTCTTATCCATGTGCTTGTTGAGTTGAAACTGTAGTATAGAGATGGACGAGGAAGTGTCCATTAGCAAACCCAAAAGGCATACCATCGTATCAGTCGCGGTAACCTCCAATGAAAGAGAGCGCGGGTATTCGGTGACGAATTCAGGCGCCGAAGCGCGACGACAGCATCCATCGCGGTGCCACAAGAAGCCAACGGGGGTGATGCTCTCGTTGTACCGTTAGGTTGCCAGGACCAAAAACAACCCTTAACTCTCACCAGGATGTTCCATCGCGCTCGGGAATGGGCCGTCTGGTTGTAGTACCCTATAAGCCTCGGTAGTGATAACGGGAGGAATCTCATAAACAAGCTTTTTTTTCAATTTTAAGAACCAGAAGAGGAGTAAGGAGACACAATAGAGGTATGAAGATAACTGGATTGTGCAGATAACGTCGTGCTTATTAATAAAAAGGTTTTAATCACGGATTAATGACTGTTTAATAAATTTGTTGCATCTACTGATTAGGCGCAGTTGTTATCTATTGATCTAATAATTATTGATAAACAAGAAATGGTGTACCTTTTTTGAAAAATGTGAGACAAAGAAAAGTAACTTTTTCTACCTATTCTATTTAAGCGAAGTATTGCAAGAGTGGGGAAGTGCTTTATATATTTTTGTACTTGTTTTGTAAAAGATGTAGAGATGCTGTAAAGATGTGTTAGGAGGTAAAAGTACGTATTATTTTGCTTTAGTGTACTAGTAAGACGTTTGTTCATTGAAGTGCTGGTTTTAATGAGATATCCAGTACTGAAAGCCCATATTATAGATGTGATTTCCGTGCTCCAGAATGAGGATGGGTCATATGTGGGGTATATGTCCAGGAATGTAAACCCAATAAATGCCTGTGTACAATATATTTATGAATATTTAGTAATTAAGATTGTTATATTCGAGTCAAAGGTTCTTACCGAGCGTGGTGGGTGAGTGGCTAAGGATCTGGCCTCGCATTCGACAGGACGGCGGTTCGAATCCCTGTTCGGGCATCCAGATTTGGATTTTCCATGGTTTCCCCAAATCTATCCAGGCGAATGCCGGGATGCTTCCAACAAAAGGCCATGGCAGAATTCCTTCCCGTCCCATATCCCCACTCCCGTCCCGCCTCCAATGACCTGGATGAGGTGAAAAGCCTTAGGTAAAAGAAAAAAAAATATGTTCTTGGATGAATTATAAATGTATGCTTTCATTTTGAGTTGTGTAATTTTGGTAGGACGAGTAGTTTCAATGTTGCGGATCAAAGATTGTTAGGTAACCATAAACTGAAGCAGTGGTGCCAGAACAGCACAGCACTTAGTACCGCTGGGCTGGACTTGACAGTGAACTATAAACTGCATCCGATAGAAGTCAATAAACACACTGTGGCCTGTGGAGAGTGTTCTTTAAGTCATTGCTCATAAGTTATTATAATTTGTTCGACGTACGATTTAAAATCGAGTAGCACATGAACCAAACCAGCTAGTGTGATTTTA
This sequence comes from Vandiemenella viatica, assembly GCA_031002005.1. Taxonomy (NCBI): domain Eukaryota; kingdom Metazoa; phylum Arthropoda; class Insecta; order Orthoptera; family Morabidae; genus Vandiemenella; species Vandiemenella viatica. The sequence goes on along the minus strand of CM061921.1, from coordinate 237,453,663 downwards.
GAAGCAATTGTTTCTTTCTGTAGTGTGATGAAATTCGTACCCTACGTATTATAATATTTCATTTAAAAATGAAGTAAATAGAGCGCACTACCAGTGTTGGAATCCTCGGGTGAGACTGCAGATTTCATATCCTAGGAATGTGCGTAGCTTGAGAGGTGATAGATGAAAGATGTTGCTGTTCCATCTCACTTATAATGAAGTGACATGCCAGCGCCAAGACGCAGGTCATTTTCAAAGCGAAAAAAATAAAAAAAAATATGGCAGATGCTTGTGTTTATTTGCCAAAGAGCACCAGACGTGTTCTCCGCAACAACAAACAGTGAGCTTGTTAAGGGTGCGTTGGCGGTGGATACATCAATGTCTCTCTCAGAAATAGATTTATGAGTGTGCAAGAATGACAGAAGAATACTGAATAACAGTTTCGTCTGCTGACATCATCATTGGTTTTGGTCAATAACAGATACAGAATCTTGAGGCGTATGACCTATGAATTAAGTGTGGTAGCTTTCCTCCAATAATTGATTTTGTTGGTAAAATGTTTCTAATTTTTATAAATAATCTGTGGCATACGAGGGGGAATGCTTGGTGGTGGGAGACGAGAGACATCACCTGATTGGCGGACCGAGTCACGAGGCGTTTTCTTGGAAGAAACGCTGAGGCGACTTTGGGACTCGTGTTTATTCGACGGGAAGAGGTGGTTCTACCGTGGATGAGGGAAGATCGACTTCTCCTATTCAAGCCTAGACCCTGAGTTTGAGTCATGTGCAGTTTAACGATCTTTTTTGATTAATAATACTGAATTAACTGCTGCCCCAGGTTTTAAAGCAGATTAATTGCTGTCAGTGGTAAATCCTTTAATAGAAAAGAACAATACAGCTATGAGAGCTGCTATTTCTCCTCATGAAAGATTGACAGACAAATTTTACTTATCATGTTTCTTCTTCCATTTATGCATGTTACCTCTCAAATTGTTGATATTTTTAACTGCCGACATTTTTGTAGCATCGACAAAAAATCCTTTATCACCATTTTTTCAGATGTTCTTCTCGCGATGATGATATTCTTTTGCTTTTTACTCATCACAGTCCAGGTTCAGACTTATATATTTCAATTAACTCTTCTATCATTTCATTATAACTATGTTGTGATTTTACATGCAAAAAATTCACTAGACCTATTAAAATAATGACATAAAAACTCGATAAACGTAAACAACACGGAAGCTTTCTGCATTAAAACTGAACTTGATTCTGTACAGGCATTTGATAAGCCATGCACATTCTCCGGCAAGCCTAGCTGCGCAGGTTGAAAAAATTGTTTAAGGCAGCACGCATAAGCTTTCCTGGAAGGGACTCCAGCTATTTCTGTACCTCACATTCATCAGTTTTACTAGTGCTACAGTTCTCAAATTTCTACTGTACATAGAGAGGTCTATCAGTAATTTTAGAAAACATTCTAAATTTTGTTTCGTTTCTGTACTTAGTTTGGATGAGCAAATGATCATCAAAACTCTATGGTAGTTTGCAAAAAAAGCTGAAATTTGGTACACAAATAAAGTTTTACCCCCAAATTACACGAAAAGTCTGAAACTACGTGAATATCCGTATATCTGCCCCTGACCTACGCTAATATTGGTGATTTTCGACGTATTTATTCAATGGCAACCCCCCCAATATTGAAAAATTATGGCACATATCGGCAGCTTAATTGGTTTGCTCTGGATGAAGTTAAATACCTGAAATTTCTTTCGTGCGTCGAAATTAGTAAATTTAACTAAAATCTATGCTTAGTTTGGAAGTTACTGGTTCTTTACATGTGGTGGTCATTGCATTACTCGGCCGTGGCGCACACCTGTTGTTTGCAGAGAACGTGGGAACTGTTGGTAAAGTATATTAATGTCTTGAATTGTGAAGAGTCCTTATCCACCGATTTCAAAGTGATATAGTTTGGTCGTGACTCAGAATGAGCGATCAACTTACAAAAATAAAAGAGGTCCCACATAAACAATTCTTGTAAAAACAGACCAAGTCTCTCGGTTGTGCAGAGACAAAAACATATGAGATCTTGTTTTGAGTCAAGTCTACATTTTACAATGTGTAATGACGTCACTTTCTGAAACAGAATCGTCTCTATTGTTGTTATAGTTCATTTGTTTGAATTTTAAAAAAATCAGGTGACTTGGCTATTATACAGGTCATACATTTAAATGAAAGGTATAATAAGTATGATTTATTCTAACACTTGTCAAACCTATAATACGTCAGAGGGAAATATTGGTTTTTTTTTACTTATTTGCAAGTTTGATAAAGCATCCCATTAACGGTATGTATATAGCTTTTTTTATATTAAATATTGCATGGATCATGGCCAAGTCTAAAAATAAACGAGAGAATCCATTCAGTATCGCAAAGTGACGTTAATATGTACTGTAAAATGTAAACTTGGCTCCAAACAAGATCTGATAACTTTTTGTCACTTTAAAACCAGGAGAGTTGACCTTTTTTCACAAGAATTGTTTTTCTGGAATCCGTTATCAATGCGTCATACATGTTCACAAGCCTGTGAGTTGGTTACACTAATATTAAGCTTTCACGACCACCAATCCCGCTTCCGGCTGGAAATCACAAAAGCTCCTGACTTTCGGTTCCCCTCCGACGATACTAGTGACACTTGAGAAAAACACGATAATGATATCACTTCAAATTATAAGAATCCATTACTCGCCATATACTATTCATAATTGAAGAGGTGAAACTTTGATTTTCGTACCTTTTTTTGTTGAAACTGCTATCCATCGGCAAAAGATACTAGGCATAAAAATATGTCTGCTATCTCATAGAAGCGGACCAGGAAAAGCAACAGTTCTGACTAATGAATAGTGTCTTTTTTTTGTTTCGGGATTTACGGCTCGTTGACGTCGAGGTCGTTAGAACTGGGAGAGAATAAGTGGCACGGAACGGGAAACAAAATCTGGATGGCCGGACGGGAATACGAACCCGCGCCCTCCTTAATGTTACCGCTCACCCAGCTGGCTCTGTCAGTGCAGACTCCATGCCTTTAACACCAACCATGTCAGCGATACAGTTCATACGATTAGAGACCTTATCTGCAGCAGTTAGGTAGTTAAGCAAAGAAAGAATATTCAAATACGCAAACTCACGTAAAGTAATAGCTATTGCAACTGTTCTCATATAGAGGGGCTGTTTATGTGGTAGAGCAAAGCGATAGCAGCAACACTATTATTTAATGCCCTGGTCCATAACACAAAGTCATGTCAGAAATTGTTAAAGTTTATTCATCATTCAGAACGTGACTACACCGATCTTTCCGTTGATCGTATTGCACTACGTATCTTTACGAATATCATTGAACATTATCAATGCCTGTTTTATAATCAAGTTCAACATGTTTTTATTACTGTTGTTGCATTTGGACGGGTAGGCAACATTGTCACTAACGTCATAGGACATAAAATAAAATTCCAAAATGAAGCTACATGTGGATGCGGCAAATGATGTTCTGGTGGAGTCTACATTTCAACACTTGTGTGTAATAAGACAAGCTATGACTCACAGCAGTGGACTGCTCAATGGTTAATTCCCGCTCCGCCCCTTCTGCCCCTCTTGCTCCCCTCCCCAATCCACCTCCCAGGCCAATACGCCGATGCCACTCCTGGCCACGCCCTCTGCATCCTCACATCAGGAAAATAAAGTTAGTGTGCAATTTTTAGTTCAAATGATGGCTTGCCTGTTACCTTTAAATTGTGGTAAGTTGAAATAATCCCACTTTAAAAAATTTTGCTGTTTTTTAGAATTTTTTTCCAGTCGTTTTTATCTTGGCGATTCATTACTAGGCTTACTTAGAACATGTCAAAAGCCTAGTGGGTGATTTGTTAATATGTTTGGTTTGCCAATTTCTTTAAACTGTGGTAAGTTAAAATAATTCCACTTGAAATTTTTTTTAGCATTTTTTTTTCAGACCTTGTTTTCTTGGCGGTTGATTACTAGACTTACTTGGAACATGTCAAAAGCCTAGGGGGTGATTTGTTAATATGTTGCCCTGGCTGTAGGGGGAACGAGGGTTTCTTCCCCATCTGATTTGCATGAAATCTAAAACTTAACGTTTTGAATTTTTATATTTTCCTGGATAATACCATGACATTTGTGGGACTATTTTATGTGACAAGTAATCTCCTAAGGGGCCTACATTAATTACGTGAGGTGTTTATCCGAAATTCCGCCCCCCCCCTTTCTGGTGAGACTTAGTGAGATTTGGTCGGAGCCCCCCCCCCCCTGTAAAATGACGAATGGAACTCGCTACTTTTTCAGACTTTTTTGCGTAATTTGTAGGCACTTTTTTTAGCTCTACCATTCTACAAGAATTTCAAAACCAAACGTGAGGCTTTCCCGGCGTGTCGCTGGAATATAATCTTCGCGGGGTAGTTTCGTGAGATTTAGCCGGACATCCCCCCCCACCCTATTTCACCTCACGTAATTAATGGACGCCCCCTAATGAATTCTTTGAAAATCTATTCTCATAGTAAAGATGTTCTCCACAGTTCACAACAAATCTCTACGGGATTACAGCACTAACTCTCATGTTCCAAGGGAAAATGAAGATTCAACTAATACCATTAACCTATTAAGTACATAGGAGACGTAACTACCATGTCGCCTGTAATATGCAGAATTGCCTTCAAAAAGTGATTGTAATTACAATGTAATAAGATTTAGGCATGATACATACATACATCTGACCAACTGTTATTAGCTGTTTTAATTGATTCATGAGTTTCATATCGCTTGTTACCATTATTTCGTTGCTGCATTCAACCAAAACCGACAAACACCTTAACCCGACGGGAAAAAGTGGACACCTGGACCTGAAAACTGTTTTTATGTCGTTCACTCAATCCAGCACAAACAAAGTGAATTTCCGAACAGTTACCTAACTGAAAGCTGAAAAATTCGCAACATCAGTATTTTATAGAAACTACATACACTGATGAAAATTGTAACACGCAGAAGGATTGGTTTGAGTCACTCAGAAATCAGAGGATTTGTAGAACAGCTGGACAAAAATAAGTAATTCAGATTGCAGAGAGATGGCGTGCACGTAGACACAGCAGCGCCCTGTTTTATGTGATTAGCAGGTCAATGTTACGTCATCTTTAGTCGGTACAGTGTACTCAAACGAAGTGGAATGTGTGTGTGGACGGAGGCTTTCCCGGCGTGTCGCTGGAATATAATCTTCGCGGGGTGGTGTCGGGTAATTTTGTTGAAAGACAATCTTCAGACGGCATTCTCTGGCGTCGTCTTCAGGTCCTACACGCGTGATGGGACAAACAGAACTACAATTCCACCCACCTTGTTTTGGGATGTTATTGAAATACCGCTGCTAAGGCACCTGTTACAGTGTTAAGGCCGGTCCAGACTCTACGTTTTGCGGCGCGAAGACGGTACAGTGCAGCGATAACTGAGCTAGAGAGCATTTCATTCCGTCTTAAGACTGCGCGGACAAAAGGTTGTGCAAACCGTAGCGTCTTGACCGGCCTTTACATAGGGCTTGTTTGGGGGCATTCTTTCTTTTTTTTCGCTTTGGGATCAAACTAGGTATGGTCATTGTGGTTGTATTTTAAAATAGCTATTGGGTTCTTCTTCACTTTTTTATGTTAGTATACTTCGTGGCAGTTTACATCCGTACCACGCCTTTGGTTCCAGTGTCCGTACGTTGGTGAGACTGATTATTTGGTTCGCATTCATCAATTCAGTTGAGTTAATCTTCTGATTTCCTTAACTATATTCCTAGAGGATGGTACCACATGGATATCATCAGCTGAGGCATATCTTGGAAGGTTTACAATCGTTTTTAGGCATCTATTCTGGCACGTTGAATGATTTTTAAATTGGTTTTAGGTGCAGTGCCCCAAACCTGACAACCATATAGTATTGTTGGCAATAAAACCGAGAGGTAAATTTCCAGTTTCGTTTCAGCTGTTCAGTTTCTCCTGATCTGGATGGGATGTAAGTTGAGTTGGATGGCTGCCCATTTTTTCCTTTTCTCCAATATGTGTGGGCGAAAGGTAAGTCATCTGTCAAGTATACAAGCAATAAAGAGATATCGATGCTTAACTACCAGGAATCTTCTATCTTGACATTTGTAGTTGGGTGGCAAGGAGTGATTCCTTTTCTAAAATACACTGCGACGGTTTTTTTCTGGGTTGATAGTGATTTTATTTGCCTGTCACGAGGTTTGTATCATTTTTAGAATTCGCAGTCTGTTAATGAAGGATGAGTGGACTCTCCCAGTTGTATAGACACCCTGTCATCCACAAATTGAGCTAGCGTGCCCTTGGTTGCTGTTGGAAATCGTTGACATGAATATTAAAAGAGAGTAGGTAAATAATACAGCCTTGTGAAATTCCGGCGAGTATATGCTAGGTAGCCTTTAATTCATGTTAATACTAATCTGTGATGGTTTTTTGTTGCTTAAGATTCTTCAGTAGTTTTTTTCCGTGCCACCCTTGGTCATAGGCCTTTTCGATATCGACGAAAATTGCTACAGTACTGCCGAAGTTCGGTTATTCAGATTAATTGATTTAAGGCCGAATTTTTCCATGCGGGTAGTCTGGTATCTAGTTACTGCTTCTTGAAGACGCTGTAGGATAATCCACTCCAGGACTTTAGATATGGAACTGAGTAGATTGATAGGTCGATAATTAGCTGCATTAGATTTTTCCCACGTTTCGAGACATCTACTACTTTTAAATTTTCGATGTGACGGGAACGCAGCGTTACAGTCCAGAAGAATTTACGATTCTTGTTAAGAACACCACCACTTTTATTGGAAACTGCATTCCGAGGGTGATTTAAGGTCACTAATTTTTTTTTTTTTTTTTTTTTTTATATGTAGTTTACTAGCTTAGATTTAGGATTGGGTGTGGTTGTCATAATCCATCAAATGATGTTGATAAATAGTATATTTGTTGTCTTGCTTGTAACTGATATTGCTCGGCGTATTGACCCATTAGTAGTATTGCTTTTGCCGCTGGCAGAAAAACCGGTCCTTCAGGCCACGTCGTGTTTTGTCGGTTGCCGCGTTTCCTTATGAACGCTTATTAACATCCAAGTTTCCCAGTTTTGCAACATCTTATTGGCAATGCGGTCATCCCTTTTACTGGATATTCGTTTTTGTAACCCTCTGCTCAGTTCGCGGGAATTGTGTTTGAAGGCCCCTTCCTCCCAGGAACATGGAAGTGTTGACAGGGTCGACGATAACAATTTTTGAGTTTTTTCAGTTTTTCTATTTCGTTAGATAGTTGTTTATACTGATCTCCAAAAATGTAATTGGTGAATGAAGATTTTTTTATTGGCTTCTAAGATTGCACGACTGAAGTGGTTTATCACCTGATTGACTATTTCCTTCTAAGAGACGTTAAATTTAGTGCACACTCTCATCCGAAGAATCCATGTAAAATCTTTCCAAACGATATTTTTTAAAATTATTTCTGAGTTTCAATTATGTTGAGTAATTTATCCATCCAGGCAATATTAAGATAATGGTTTGCAGAAGGATAGGTTAATTACGTTTTTGACCATCATACTGGTTACATACATCCATACGAATATGTGTGGGGTCTGTTGGACCAAAGACTTCAGTGTTCCTTATTTCTGTGAGATGGAATAAACTCATACCATTTATGTTGGTATTTAATGAGATCTAAATCCAGTTCTGGACATGAAAATAATCGAATATTAGTTTATTGTTTATGGTGAACATAATGTCCAAGTTAGATTTTAGGATCGTCGATTAGGGGACTGATTAACTGTAACCAATACTAAGCGACCTCCAGCCGCCTGGCTTTTTAATACATGTGCTTCCAAGGACAATATACATGTATTCGGCATGCATTGGTATGACAGGTTTGCCAAAGTGATAATGGCTGTTAACGTCAGTGGTGGGTGAGCGGTTAACGCTCTGACCTTGCATTCGAAACAACGCTAGTAGTTGGGGGACACCCACTTTGTATAATTCCATCTTCCGGTAACATGACACAAAAAGGCGGCATCCCTTCCCCTTTGCCCTTTCCCTCATTGACTTCACATAAGGTTGGCGGGAGAACCAAAACGAATCAATGGCGGTCAACGCTACTGTCGCCGCCGATTTCAGTGGACCAATGGTGGTATGACGTCACACCACCAGGTGGCAGCACCAAACGGCGAGAACCACGAGAAACTTCATATGAACAAGCGCCGGCCAAAGAAGGGGCAAAGAGCCTCCACACCGCCACACTATTCTCTCTCTCTCTCCAACCCGTTGCCTCAAGCATCTGAGAATTCTAATGATAACGTGTTTCGACACGCGCGTTTGCATCAACACGTGCGTAATGTCAGCAGGCATTTAATGCGGTCCGAGAGCGCGCTAGGTGAATGGTTGCGAAATGAATACATTAAATGCTCGCCTTGTGTAAATCAACAAATAATTTACGCGCGTGAGGTTAGCTCTTTGGTAATCGTCCCCGAGTGCTAGGTGAGAGTGTCAATTGTTTGACCGGTGGAGTTCCCGACAAGCAATACAGGTCACGAAAAGACTACATTACACTGCGAAACACCTTGGCTGTTGTGTGTTTGCTAAGGGAAGTACATTTTCCATCAGCCATTATGAAATCAGGTCCATTATTTCGGTCATAGTTGGGAGTCTGGCGGACATTAGCAGTCGACAAGGAATGCGTATTGTACGGCATCCAACACAGCGCTCGTGCGATAGCAATCAGCTATTTCTGAGCCGAATGATGAACAGAGCCTCTGGCATCCTATTTCCGAGGGAATTTCATATTTATTTGTTCAGGTGGCCAGCGATGAACAAGGACTGCGGGGTTGCGCAGTACGTCCATTACTCTGCGCAACCGCCCGCAGATTGTCGACAGTAAGGTACATCGAAATAAAATATTGCAGAAACAGAAGAAATTATTACAGGATGAGAACACATTATATTATGTCAGTTTTCGTAGCACTCTAGTCCCTTGAAATGTTACTTGTTTTCGAAACGAAAATGGGAATTTTGTTTACTTCCTGAGTGAACAAAGAAGTAGCTTGAGGCTTTGAATTTAAGTAGAAAATTAGGTATGGGTGATGTGAAAGAGTAACAATTTTATTTAAAATGTGATACCGGCATTACCATTAACCACGGAACGTCCTGGCACAGCCCAAGTTCACATCTATACTCGCAGTTCATATGGACGAAATTGACAGTGGGTGCTATGCACCAAAACTAATTCTGTACATTCCAATCCTGAATCACACGAAGAAATAAAGAATATATAAGCATCAGTATGATAATCATCAAAATAGATTGGTGGGCGAAATATTTAAGCGCACTTGTAAACGATAGTCGTTTCTCACTGATTGTAACTTAAATTACTCAGCGCTAGAATTACCGCACTTTATCCCCGGAACTAGAAGCTGCGCATTATTCAATCCCCCATCTACATTTTACCCTTGAATTCCGTTCATCGAAACAGACAGGCATTAAAAATTCAGTCACTGAAGAAGATACGGAAAACATATTTTTTCCACATCGTATTGAGTGAGAGGTGGATTCGTTATGAACGAATTTAATTAATAGTGAACAGCATTAATGATAGTTCACGAGTTTCAGCTACATTTCAAATACTTTTAAGGATGTTTTAAATTAGGTGCAATAATGTATTTGATGCTGAACAAGTCTAGGCTGGATCTATAGCGACAACGCAGCCAATTTTTAAACTCAAAGGTGCATTGAAGTGATTTCTTGATGTATGTGTGTGTAACCGCCATGAACTCAGTACATTTCAATACTAATCCTAAGGCATTAACTTGAACTTCCCTGCCCATTTCTTCTGAAATATGCCCAATAAATTATATTTAGGTGAATATCATTGTCTAAAGCGATGTTATATGTATGGACACCAGTTTCTTCCCGTACAGATATTTCTCATGTAAAGACGTGTCAACCCCACCGCAAATTTAACTTCCATTCATAACAAACCAATCAGCCTGTAATTTTTTCAAACCTATTTGCCAACCCTCAAGACACAGTTCTTGGGCACACATGGAAAATATTTGTGACATGATTAGCAAATCCTTCCCACACCAACACGAGGGCTGCAAAAATCAAAACTTCCAATTTGACAATGGAAAAACAGCGGGAGTAATGACTTACACTGGCAACTAGCAGGGTTAAAGGCTATATATCAATATTTTAAAGCATGCATTTTCCACCACTTGGTAATACTATCAGTGATCTCCGAAGTTTTTTGTATTTTTTGGGTAGATACTACTTCTGGGTCGTCTTGGCCTACCTGTAATACCGGCACACAAATGAGAACTGTAAACCTTTCGACAGATCAGTGGTTGGCACATAAATGGAGATACTGATATGCAATCACATCACAAATATCAGTGAGCACCGCAGTCATGATACGTCCACTCTTTCATTCACCACAAGAATGAGGGAGGACCCCTAATGTAACCGGATACAAGCATTAAATCTGTCATCCTTCATAAGTATAAAGTTTTCGTCAGTGATTCACTAGAAATAGGGCGATATATGCTATGGAATATATTAACACACCTATTACCTTCCTCTTAACACTATTTTGCGGCACAGCATTCGTACTTCGTATGTTCCAGGAATAAAATACCATGTGTTAACAAGTGCTAATCTTGCTGATTTCACCGTTAAAGAATGGGTCGGCCGCAGATTACGCCCGTCCTGTGTAATAAAAAATCGAGTCATGCAAAGGCAGTGCACTCCACAGAACATGCTGACTCGTCACAGGATGCCTGAGACCTTCGCTTGTTGTCAAGGTGGAGATATAGAAAATTATGCCACTCCTTTCTACATGAAATCTAGTGCCAGCTCGTCCTAATGGCCATTACTTCTCTTCCATACACTACTCCTAATTCTTTGACCAAGATCCATTCTTAGCTCATCACCATCATACACCGTGTACTCTCCCAACACTTTCTCAAACGTTATTCTGTTTTACAATTACGAGGTGTGCACAAAAAGAAACCGAACTAATTAAATAGCGCACCAATGGCTGCAGATAAAATCTCTGACTTCCCTTCACACTAGTGACATCTCTCGGCAAGTGATTGCCTCTTGTCGCACTACGGTCGCTGCATTAGTTTACGAGTGACAGCCGTCGGATTTGTGAGAAAGCGAGAATGAAGGAATTGGAGGAGCAACGCGTCTGTGTGAAATTTTGTGTTAAACTTGGGAAAACTTTTACCGAGACACTTCAAATGCTTAAACAAGCATACAGGGATGAGCCGAACACAGTGCTATGAATGGATTAAGCGCTTTAATGAGGGCAGGAGTTCGGTTACCGACGATCCAAAATCTGGTCGACCCTCCACATCAACAGACGAACACCATATTGAGAGGGTTCGCACTGTGATTTGTGAAAATCGCCGTTTGACTGTCCGTGAGGTTGCTGAAGAAGTTGGCATAAGTATAGGCTCTTGCAATCACATCCTGAGAGAAAAACTTGGAATGCATTGTGTCAGTGCAAAACTGGTGCCGCGCTTGTTGACGGAAAAGCATAAGGACAATCGAACAAGGATCTCTAAGGAGTAGCATGAAAAGGCAAATGAGGACGAAAACTTCCTCAAAAACATCATTACAGGCGATGAAACATGGGTTTATGGGTACGATGTGGAAACGAAGAGGCAGTCTTCAGAATGAGTGGTGAAAGGATCTCCTCTACCAAAGAAAGCGCGGATGAGTCGGTCGAACATCAAGGTGATGATGGTCGTGTTTTTTGATTGCAAAGGAGTTGTGCACCATGAATTTGTATCACGTGGTCAAGCGGTAAACAAGGAAGTTTACCAGAAAATTCTGACATGATTGAGAGATTCTGTGCGTAGGAAAAGGCCTGAAATGTGCGAGAATCAGTCTTGGATGTTGCACCATGACAACGTACCCACTCACGCATCGTTGATTGTCACGAATTATCTAGCAGAACATCGCACTCCCGTTGTGACTCAACCACCTTATTCTCCTGACTTGACTCCGGCAGACTTTTGTCTCTTCCCAAAACTCAAAAACACCTTGAAAGGACGTCGTTTCCAGACAATAGAAGAAATTCAAGACAATGCGACGAGAGAACTATGTGCCATAGGAGAAATTGCATTCCAGGAGGCGTTCCAAAACTCTAAAAAAACGATGGCGCCAGTGTACTGATAGTGAAGGACAGTACTTTGAAGGGGACAGTGTGTAAAAGTTAGTATGATGAGCAAGAAGGCAATTACAGCAGAAGTTCGGTTTCTTTTTGTACACACTTCATACTTCCAATCCAATTCATATCTTTAACTCCGTTACCGACAGAATTCACAAACAAATCTAGTTTCCCACATTTGAACGCCTTACAACTCCAGTCTTTGATATCCAAAATGCGTGTCTCAAACGATAGCATCATATGCAATTAATTGTCTACCCATAGTCAGTAAAACAATTCTCTTCTGTCTTTCAGTAACATGTACCCCAGGTACCGTACAAATCACATCAGCCTCGTCTCTTCTCTGCAATTCAGGAACATGTGTCTCAGGTATCCAAATCTTTACTTCAGCCTTTTTACATATCCTCACTCTCTTCTAATCAGTAACAGTTGTTTCAGTTACCAAACTGTTCACATCAGTATTGTCTCACTTCTCACACACCTCAGCCCTCTTGGCCATTTGGTAACATGTGTCCCAGATACCAAAATGTTTACATCAGCATCATCTAATATCTCCCACATAAAACCGTCTCAGTCATTCAGTAACGTATGCCCCAAGTGTTACAAAGGCAATAACCATATATTTTAGGCTCAATACCTCAGAGGAATCAACACACACACACACACACATCCTATATCAAGGCAGACGAGTTAAACGAAGGTATCGCCATATTTACACATACATTCACAGAGAGAGACCCACACACACGCACATTTACGTGCCTACAGCGGGCTAGACACAACAACTAGCACCAATCATGGCAATAAAACAATGGGGCAGAACTCCCACAGAGGAAGAAGATACACACATACACACACACGTATTAGTGGTCGAAATGGACTGCACATCTTATATCCAGATAGACGAGTTAAACGAAGGTATCTCTATATTAATGCATTCTAACACACACACACACACACACACACACACACACACACAAACGCGCGCGCGCGCACACACAAGCACATTTTCATGCCTACATCGAGCTCGACACAACCAACAGCACCAATTAAGGCAACGAAAATATGGAGCAGAAATCCCACAGAGGAAGGAGACACAAACACACAGAGACAGACATGTACATGCTTACTAACTGCAATCGTCATGGAAACGAAGAAGTGGGACAGAACTGTCGATACCACTGGTTAACTAGGCAGAACTCTCTTTACAAAATTCATCAGACACACGACTTCGAGGAAGGTCGAATAAGTGTAAATCACCATACTTACGCATTCATGCACGAAGAGAGACGCAGGCACACATATTCATGCTACGTCTAGTTCAGCACAACTACCAGCACCAATCACGGAAGCGAAAAAGTGGGGAAGTACACTCTTGCCTCATGACTGGCTGAAAACCAGAACTCTCCTTACATATCAACAGGCAGACGAGTTAGAGGGCGTGCGGAAATGGAATCATACACCTCAATGTTTATCCCATACGTAGTGTTCATTACTTCCTATTGATTACATGTACTATCAACACATAGATCACCGACACGTCTACCCCCACACAACAATACTTTCTGCCATTCAGTAACACGTACCCCAGGTACCATATTACCACTACTTATGTGTGTAATTACACTGTGGAGTTTAGACTAAAAATTTGGTTACTGCCTTTGAGGAACTTGGGGCACATATAACTGAAGGGCTGAGAGGGTTGTTATGTTTGAGATATGAGATGATAATGATGTGAACATTTTCGTACCTGGACACATATTACTAAATGGCAAAGAGGGCGGAGGTGTGTGAGAGGCGAGACGATGCTGATGTGAGCAGTTTGGTACCTGAGACAACTGTTACTGATTATAAGAGAGGGGGGAGATATAGAGAAGCTGATGTAAAGAGTTGGATACCTGAGACACATGTTACTGAACTGCAGAGAAGACACGAGGCTGATGCGAACAGTATGGTACCTGGGGTACATATTACTGAAAGACGGAAGGGAATAGTGTTACAGATTTTGGGTAGACAATTGGTTGCATATGACGGTATCGTTTGGGGTACCCATTTTGGGTATCAAAACTGAAGTTGTAGAGCGTTCAAATGTGGGCAACTAGATTTCTTTGTGAATCCTGGCGGTAACTGATCTAAAGAAAGAAATTGGAATCATTGGAAAACAGAATGAGGTATGAGAAAGTGCTGGGAGAGTACACGGCGTATGTTGGCGATGACCTAAGAATGGATCTTGGTCAAAGAAGTAGAAGTAGTGCAGGGAAGAGAAATGATAGCCATCAGCACGAGATAACACTTGATTTCGTGTATTAGGGAGTGGGAAAATTTTCTATATTTCCACCTTGACAACAGGCGAAGGTCTCAGGCATCCTCTGACGATTCAGCATGTTCTGTGGAGTGCACTGCCTTTGCGTGACTCGATTTTTTATTACACAGGACGGGCGTAATCTGCGGCCGACCCATTCTTTAACGGTGAAATCGGTAAGATTAGCACTTGTTAACACATAGTATTTTATTCCTGGAACATACGAAGTACGCATGCTGTGACGTAAAATAGTGTTAAGAGGAAAGTAATAGGTGTGTTAGTATATTCCATAGCATATATCACCCTATTTCTAGTGAATCACTGACGAAAACCTTATACTTATGAGGGATGACAATTTTAATATTCATATCTGGTTAAATTAGGAGTCCACTCTCTATCTGATGGGGAATGAAAGAGTAGCCATATCGTGACTGCGGTGCTGAATATCAAACCATCAACCACATAGTTGAAATCAGTTTTCTTTCCTCACATACATTTGTGATGTGACTGCATATCAATCTCTCCATTGATGTGCCAACCACTGATCAGTCCGAAATTTTTACATTTCTCATTTGTGTGCCGGTACTACAGAAGTAGTATCTACCCAAAAAAAACCTGCTGAGATCACTGATAGTGTTACAAAGTGGTGGAAAATGCATGCTTTATGAGACTGATAAATAGCCTTAACCCCTGCTAGTTGCACGTGTACGGCATTACTCCCGGATTCACTGTAATGTATAAGATAGTAAGATAGAGAATATTTGTCACCTTTATTAAAACGGTTCCCGTCTCCTGAGGCATGGAATTTCAAAACGTGCTAGGCAATAAATGGATAATGAATTAAGAATTAGGGGCACTATATGAAGGCAAGTGAGGGCTATGAACAAAGGAGACAGCCTACAAAACTCACATTAATCTGGATTACTTTTGTGTTGTGTCGCAAGGGATTAATTTAAGATTTAGATAGAGTACAGGTAAGAACCCTCAATTTGTGACAGCTTGCCACAGTTCTCACGAAAGCATAACTTAGCTGATACATATATCGGTCTGGTCTGGTTAGACGACTGCGATGAACTGTTTCATACCAACGACAGGAGAAATAGGATTAGAGAAATAAGGTGTCATACTGATGCATATGCGAATTCTTTCTCCCCTTGTTCCATTCGATGAGTTTCTCCATTGTCAAATTGGAAGTTTTGATTTTTGCAGCCTTGGAGATGGTGAGGGTCCGGCTTTGTTAATCAAGTCACAAATATTTTCCATATGTGCCCAAGAACTGAGTCTGAAGGGTTGGCTAATAGGTTTGAAAAAATTACAGGCTGATTGAATAGTAATCAGTGAAATACAAATTGGTAGTGGGATTGACATTTAATCACATTAGAAATATCTGTAAGGAAAGAAACTAGTTTTCCATATAGCCAACATTGCTTTGGGCAATGATATTCATCTGAATATAATTTATTGGGCATATTTCCGATGAAATGGGCAGGGAAGTTAAAGTTAATCTCATAGCATTAGGATTGAAATGCACTGAGTTCATGGAGGTTACACACACTTACATCAAGAAATCACTTCAATGCACCTTTGAGTTTAAAAAGTGGCTGCGTTCTCCCTATAGGCCAGCCTAGACTTTTTCAGCATCAGATACATTATTGCACCAAATTTAATACATCCTTAAAAGTATTTGAAATGTAGCTGAAACTCGTGAACTATCATTAATGCTGTTCACTATTAATTATATTTGTTCATAACGAATCCACCTCTCACTCAATATGATGTGAAAAATATGTTTTTCATATCTTCTTCAGTGACTGAATTTTTAATGTCTGTCTGTTTCAATGAACGGAATTAAAGGGTATAATGTAGATGGGGATTGAATAATGTGCAGCTTCTAGTTCCGGGGATAAAGTGCGGCAATTCTATCGCTGAGTAATTTAAGTTACAATCAGTGAGAAACGCCTATCGTTTACAAATGCGTTTAAATATTTCGCCCACCAATCTATTTGGATGATTATCATACTGATGCTTATATATTCTTTATTTCTTCGTGTGATTCAGGATTGGAATGCACAGAATTAGTTTTGGTGCATAGCACCCTCTGTCAATTTCGTCTATATGAACTGCGAGTATAGATGTGAACTTCAGTTGTGCCAGGACGTTCCGTGGTTCATGGTAATGCCGGTTTCACATTTTAATTGAAATTGTTACGCTTTCAAATCGCTTATACTTAATTTTCTACTTAAATGCAAAGCCTCAAGCTGCTTCTTTGTTAACTCTGGAAGAAAACAAAATATCAGATTTTCATAATTTAATGTTGACAAGGGTCTAGACTACCACAAGTGATTCTTAGCTGTTACATCAAAAACTGACATATAATATAATATCTGTAATATTTTATTGTGACGAAATATTTCTATGTACCTTGCTGTCGACAATCAGCAGACGGTTGCGCAGAGTAATGGACTTATGGCGCAACCCCGCAGCCTTTGTTGATCGCTGGCCACCTGAACAAATACACATGAAGTTCCCTCGGAAATAGCAAGTGGGTTTCTTCGTACAAAATTCTGTCGGAAACAGCTGATTGCTATCGTACGAACGCTGTGTTGGACGCTCTACTATAGGCCTTTTCTTGTCGATTGCTAATGGCCGCCAGACACCCAGCTATGACCGAAATAATGGACCTGATTTGATAATGGCGGACGGATAATATACTTCCCTGGGCAAACACACAACAGCCAAGCTGTTTCGCAGTGTAATGGAGTATTTTCGTAACCTTCATTGTTTGTCGGAATCTCCAGACACCCGGAGAAACAATTGCCACTTTCACCTAGCACGCGGAGACGCATACCAAAGTGCTGACCTCACGCGCATAAAGTATTTGTAGATTTACACAAGTCGAGCACTTAATGGATTCATTTAGCAACCTTTCACCTAGGGCGCCCTCGGACCGTATTACGTGTCGGCTGACGTCACTCGCGCGCTTCGAAACATGTTGTCATTGGAATTTCCAGATGCTTGAGGCAACGGGTTGGAGAGAGAGAGAGAATAGCGTGGCGGTGTGGAGTGCCTTTGACACCTCTTTTGCCGGCGCATGCGCAGATGAAGTTTCTTGTTGCTCTTCCAGTTTCGCGCTGCCATTGGGTGGTGTTACGTCCATTGTCAACTAAAATCGCGCACGACTGTGATGCCGACCGCCATTGTCCATTTTGATTCTCCCACCAACCAGATATGACGTCAAGGAGGGAGGGGGGAAAGGGAAAGCCGCCATTTTGTGTCACATGACCGGAAGTTTCAATTATACAAAGTCGGTGTCCCCTCACTACTAGCGTCGTTTCGAATGTGAGGCCAGAGCGTTAACCGCTCACCGACCACGCTCTGTTTTATCCAGATTAGGCTGCTGTGTTATTATTTCTGTTGATCCTCCTTCATTAATAATGCGCTTAGAGCAGTTCACAGATTGGTGACAGTATAAAATAAACCTATCATTGATATGAGGGTAAAAGTGATGGCATAAGAACTAAAAGGCACAAAATTTAGGTTATAAAGCTTATGCCTGTGTCTCTATACATCCGTTTCTAAATACGATACCTGGCTTTATCGCTAAAGGCCTGTGGGAATTGCAAACTGAAAATATCCACCACAACGCGCTGGAATAGAAAATTATGAAGTGAGTAGGAGTGAATTGTAACAACAATAGGCGACAATGAACATGTTCTGCAGTGGTGCGAAGGCGACAGCAGTGACAAAAAGTGAAGGTCGACGAGACGGGAAGAGACACTGGGACATACGGCGGGAACGGAAAGTCGTCGGACAGCTATGGGGACCTTCGTGGGACTACGAGGGTGCAGCCAGTAGGTGAGCTGGAAAGCTGTCTGAGCGTTCCTAAAGGCTGAAACTACTCTTCTCTAGAAAATAAATGAATCATTTTCCTTTGCACGCACTAACTGGCATAGGAGTATTTCTATTAATGAATTTTTTGGAAAATTCTTTTTTATAAATCCTATTTCGATTGGCCTTTTTTCATCGGGGTTTGACGATGACCAATTGTCAACCTCTCCTTCACGTGGTGCACCCTGTTAGCACGGACGAGGCTCTGGTGACTGAAAGATTTCCGATATAAGGAGTCATCCACTGCTTGCCAACGGCCACCGAAAGGAGGGCGGATGAGCGGGGAAGCGGTCCAGAACCCCCTCTTGCCCTTGAGGTTGGAAACGGTCCCTATAGGCGCATGAATCAGAATTGATCAACGGCATTGGAATGCAAAAGGCAACTGGAGACGACTGCATTAAAGACCCAAAGGGTATCTCGAGGACATGAAATCCTCTCAAATTACATATATCATGATGACTCTTCCCGTGTAAAATATTCAGGAGGTAAAATAGTCCCCCAATCGGTTCTCCGGGTGGGTACTACTCAGGGAGGAGTCATCAGAATGGATAGAAACATTCTACGTGTTGGAGCGTGGAATGTTAGAAGTCTGAATAGGGCAGGTAGGTTAGAAAAGTTAAAAACGTAGATGGGAAAGACTTAAGTTACATGTTGTTGGAATTAGTGAGATTAAATAGAAGGACGCACGGGATTTCTGGTTTGGGGAACACCGGATAATTAGCACACAAACTGTCAATGGAGTCACTGGTGTAGGATTTGTAATTAACAAGAAAGTAGGGAAACGTTTGTATTACTATGAACAGTTTAGTGACAGGATTATTTTGATGACGTTAGAAACTAAGCCCGCCCCAACCACATTAGTACAAATGTATATGCCCATATCACAGGAGGATGACGAAGAAATAGAGAAAAATATGCGCCGAAATTGAAGAACTAATCCATTATGTGAAGGGGGAGGAAAATCTAATAATCATGGTTGATCGAAATGCAATAGTGGGAGAGGGTAAAAAGAGGGGAACAGTGTAGGAACTTTTGATCTAGGAGAAAGAAATTAACGAGGTAGCAGGTTGTTAGAATTTTGTGAACGATATAATCTAGTTATGGCAAACACACAATTTAAGAGCCATGAAAAAAGGATATATACCTGGAAACTTCCAGGGGATATAGGCAGATATCAGCTAGATTATATCCTGGTCAAACAGAGATTCAGGAATCGAGTTCTAGACAGTAAAGCGTACCCTGGAGCAGACATAAACTCTGACCATAATTTGTTAGTAGACTAATGAAGTGCAGTCTGAAATTCAAGCGAATAAGGAAGCAATGTTACCAGAACAGACTGGAAGTGAATAAACTGAAAAATCTGGCACGAGAGAAAAATTTGCAGAAATAGTAGACTTAGGTCTTAGAAGTAATTCTGAAAGGAGCTCAACCGAGGACGAATGGAATACATTAAAGACCGAAATAATGAAAGCTGGTAAAGAAACATTAGGCTTTAGGGAACAAGTCTCCGGAAAACCTTATATCACAGAGGAAATTTTGAAACTGATGGATCAGAGCAAAAGGCACATAAATGTGAGTTGGTTAGTAAGGTTATTAAGTGGTTTGGGTGCTAAGTCAGTGAAACAAACCTATGATGTATTGGAGGAATTCCTGCGAAAAGCGGTTGACGAAATGGAGTGGGGCGAGTTATATGAAATCGCCAGAAGGAATAATACTAATACGATGAAGGTATGGGCAGAAGACGAAATTGATTGTGAATGTGGAAGGGACATTAAAGAAAGTGAATTGGAGAATGCCCTCAGTTAAATTATGTCCACATTAAACAGTGAAATTTCTTGGAACGTGAAAGTAGTAAATTAGAACCTAGTCCAAATGATTGTAACGCTTTATGAGAGAAGGGCTGATGGCTTTGAGAAAACTGAAGAATATAAGGCACCTTTGGAAGATATGGAAGAAAATCAACTCTACTATAAAGGACTTAAAGGATGTTTGGTAATAAAATATAAATTTTTCTCTACTATCACGAGATTGTTGGTTATGTCGGGCATTTAAAAGAAGTGAGAAACAAAATCATCCAAAACGTTGAGGAGAAGTTTGAAGAACGACTTACAGATTACAAAATGCTACAAAATATAAACCAATCGACCAGAAAAACGGAAGTTAATCCGATATCAGTTATAGACATTGTGATGCCAAAAGGCATATACATGAGGTAAAAAAAAAACTATAAGTAATAACTTAGATAGTTTTAAATAGTCCATAAGGCATAGAATTAAGAATTTTAAATTGCGGTAGCGAGGAGAGTCAGGCAGTATATTTGATTATTTACGAATTTCGGGATGCTGAGGTCACTGCCATTATGGCCCCAACGCAACGCTAGAGGTCAGTCAACCCCATCTCGTCTTTTCCTTTGGCGCGGAGAAGGTTTTGCTCATCGCCAACCTACAGATACCAAAAGGCGTCTGCTGGGAGGGGTAATATCTATGGGCACCAATGCAAACTTTCATTTGCCCGAGATTGTATACCCGGCAACAGGGAAGTCAGAAAGGCAAAGTTGGCAATACTCCTTTCATAAGGGCATCGGACCACCCAACGTTCAGTTAGCCTAAGGGTGTTTAAGGCCCCCGGAATTTAATTGGTTGTTCAGTTGCTCAGCTCCACAGTGTTGTTTATTTGTGATCAAGAGTGGTACTGTCCGCGAACATTGCCGGCGGATAATGTGGTGGTAGCAGAACTCACCCGGGTAATTCCCGAAATTCGAGAGCAACTGAGTGTGCATAAAGGAAATAAATGAGAGAAAGAAAGAATGTGCAGACCAGCTAAGCAGTTTACTTTCATCATTAAAAATGCTTGTAAATAGACTGTGTACCCACATTCGCATTAGATTCGTTTGATGTTTCAACAGAGATCGCCATCCCCGCTATCGCCTACGACGGCAAACAGACGTTCTGTATGAAAGCAAGAATTCTACAGTAAAATATCGTACGTCCAAAACCATCATGCGTGAAAGCCGCCGTAGTGTGTTTCGTAGGCGCTTCGGCTGAATCCGTGTGTATTATCGTCAAAAAAGTTCAAATGGAAAAATTCGCTGTCAAGTTGTAAAAGAGAAATGAAGTGAGTGTAGATAATCTTAGAAGACAGGAGAACCTGGAGGGTAAATTTGCATCGTCCTTAGATATAGGTCCACTGGAACTTGAAAGTCAGCTGACAGTCAAAATCGTGAGAGTAAGTAAAAGTAAATTCTTATTTTGTTCTTCACTATCTATATATATAAAGATGAATGTATGTATGTTTGTTTGTTAGATAGATAGATAGATAGATATTTTCACTTTGATCCCATGTGAGAATAATCTCGGGGATGTGTAACAGTACATACACTTATTAGTAATGTCAATATTACTATATAATTGATAATATTATATATTGACAAGAAGTTAGTTATGGCCCATTAGTATAACCAATATTTCCTGTAATCTACAAATACAATCCCGAGTTAGTTAATACTTATTATGTGGAACAGTGTATAAACATGTTACCAGCATCTAACAACCAGTTATTTTCTTACCAACCAGTTACCACAACTCATAAGCAGTCAATTACTTAAAAACCTGTTAGTATCATAATTTTTACAGCAGTTTTTGAGTGCATGCTATCCCATGTTAGTTACTATATATGAGTGAAATTTTGTAAACAGTGTAATTACTTCATTTGTCAAAAGTTTCAACAGAAAGAAAAACCATATATCATTTTAGTAATTGTGGACAACTTTGTCAACTTTCCCTTCCATACACCATATATACTATTTTATCAGTCATTCTTAGTTACCAAATTACAAGAAGAAAATTCTTTTACAGAGTAAAATTGATTCTGAAGCAGAAACTCTTTCAGTTTGGACTTAAAGTAGTTGGGTTTTTGTAGATAACATTTAATTTCTGTTGGTAAGACATTGAATAAGGAAGCTCCAGTAAATGTTAACCCTTTCTGTACAATTGACAGTGATTTGTAATACTTGTGAATATTATATTTATTCCTAGTATTATGGCTATGTATGTCAGCATTAAGATTGAAGTGTTCAGGATTTTCCACTACAAATGATAGTACAGAGTATACATATTGTGCTGGCATTGTTAGAACACCCTAGGTTTTTAAATAGATTTCTGCACGACGTCTGTGGGCTTGCTCCAAAAATAGTTCTTATAGCACGTTTTTGCAATTTAAATACCCTCTGTGCTTAGTGACGAGTTTCCCCAGAATGAGATGCCATAAGTGAGCAGGGAATGAAAATATGCAAAATATACTAAGTTTCTGGTTTCTATATTAGCTATTCTAGATATTACCCTAAGTGAAAATGTTGCAGAATTCAGTTTTTTAAGAAGTTGTTGAATATGCTGTTTCCAGTTCAATTTGTTATCTATACATACACCCAGGAATTTTGTGAAATTACTTTCATTGATTGCTTTTCCTTCTGATATCACATTATAGCTGTCCTTTGTTTTATTTTTTGTAACAAACTGAAGTAACTGTGTCTTTTCTACATTAAGTATTAGTTTGTTGGCATTAAACCATCTGTTAATTTTCTTTATAATATCATTTGCTGTGTTTTCGAGGTTTTGTGCTGATGGGTCTTTCAACGATATGCTGGTA
Source organism: Vandiemenella viatica (assembly GCA_031002005.1). NCBI lineage: Eukaryota > Metazoa > Arthropoda > Insecta > Orthoptera > Morabidae > Vandiemenella > Vandiemenella viatica. The sequence goes on along the minus strand of CM061921.1, from coordinate 237,430,606 downwards.
TCATCTGCAAAGAGCACCATGTGTTCATTATCACCTAGTATATGTGGGAGATCATTTATATAGATTAAGAACAGCAGAGGGCCAAGAATTGAGCCCTGAGGCACACCACATTTAACTATACCCCATTCTGAGTTATATAACATTTCCTGTATTAGCATCTTTCAGTGATACACATTGCTTTCTATTTTCCAGGTAAGATTTAAACCAAAGTCCTGGCTTACCACTAACTCCATAGTGGTCTAATTTATCTAGTAGAATCTCATGATCAACACAGTCAAAAGCCTTAGCAAGATCACAGAATATACCTAGGGAATTTAATTTTTTGTGCATTGATTCCAGTATGTTGTTTACAAAAGCAAAAATTGCTGAATCTGTTCAGACGCCTTGTCTAAAACCAAACTGTACTTTACTGAGTAGGTCACTCTTTTGTAGATGTGCATACACCCTTCTGTACATTGCTTTTTCAAAGATTTTTGAAAATGCTGGTAGAAGTGAAATGGGTCTGTAATTCTCAATTTTTGAGGTATCACCCTTTTTATAAAGCGGTTTGATTATTGACATCTTGAGTGAGTCAGGGAAGATACCTTCTTCAAAAGAACTATTACAAATATGACTAATAACTCTACTAATGCTGGTGTTACATTGTTTCACTACATGGGTTGAAACCTCATCATAACCAAATGACTTTTTATTTTTGAGGGATTTAATAATTTTTTCAATTTCATTTTGACTGGTGCGAAATAGAGACATAGGTGCTGTATTTGGTGACAAGGATTTAAGTATTGCTATAGCATCCATATTCCCATTATATTTTCTTTTATTTTTTCAGCAACTGTTAAGAAGTAGTTATTGAAAGCACTTCCTACATAAGAGGGGTCATTTACAAGTTTATCATTAACGCTTATAGATATAGGATTTGTGTTCAGGGGATGATACAGTTGTTTCCCTTTTAATAATGTTCCAAACACTTTTTATCTTATTATCTGAACTACTAATCTCATCATTTATGGCCAAACGTTTAGATTCTTTTATTACTTTGGTTAAAATTCTACAGTATGTTTTGTAATGTTGTTTGAGAAGCCTATTATCAGTATTCCTAACTTTTACATATAATTCCCTTTTATGTCTGCAAGATGTTTTAATACCAACTGTAACCCAATTTTTGTTTACTCGTTTTTGACCAATTAGAGCTAGTGTTGTAGGGAGACACCTTTCGTAAATTTCCAAAAACCTTTGGTGAAAGTAATTGAATTTATTATTTACCCCTTTTAATTTATAAACAGTGCTCCAGTCCTCATTGAGAAGTTCATCATTTAATGTTTTTATTGAATTGTTCTTTAATGGCCTAACTCTGACAAATCCTTTCTTTTTGTTATTTTCATTTCCCACAACATTCAAAGTAATTATTTGAACATTATGGTCTGACAAACCATTTTCCATTGGGATTGTTCCATGTATTTCTAATTTATTGGGCTCTACAAAAATGTTATCAATAATGGTACTACTATTTTTTTGTGTTCTAGTTGGGAAATTTACAGTTTGATAGAGATTGAATGATCTAAGCATTCCTAGTGTTCTTCACACAAATCCACAGTCTCGAAGAAACTTTGCACACTTATCCTTTGAAACAAGGAGAAAAATACTGCCTACATTTAGTTGAAAAATTATATGTATAAATAATGTATGTTGTCTTATAATTTCGAAATATTACTGAACGGCGATAGACAGACGCGTTTGATATGGACGTCTCTGCACTATTTTTCCGAGTAGCGATCAGGTAACTCAGTGGTTAAAGCGCTTGCTTACAAATGTTTGGGTCGTGGTCTCTGGTTTAATTCTCCGTAGAGGCTAAGATTTTGATTTTTTTTTTTTATCTTAGGACTCACGCCCAGGCCGTCGGTTATTCGGATTGAATGTTAAACTGTAGATATCATAAAGTTAGGGGTGCAATGCGAGGCAAATCGTAGGTAGCCTTGCAATGCTGTAGGTGTACACTTTTACGTTATATTGAACCCTCAGGGGTGATTCGCAGACAGTGTGTGTGTGATCGGCAGTAATAATACTATAGTGCGAAAGTAAGTCTCTGTCTTTTGTTACATTTTGACAACTAAAAGACTACACCGATATTGACGTAATTTGACAAGAAAATCTGTAGGGAGGACACAGGACATTTTTTTCGGTATTATTAATAGTTGTATTCACGAAATTTTGAGAACTTATCGAATGGTGACAGAGTGACTGATGTGTGTGTTAGTCTGTAAATGTTACGTCGGTTGCTCAAGCTATGCTTCTCGCGCATTTTGTTAGTGTATAATTTGTTAGTAAATTTTGTTTAGGTCATAAAAGTATTATTTAGTATAAATGTCGATTTTCTCTGTCCTATTACTTTGCTTAAATGTTTCTGGCAGCAGTTTATTTTGCCTTATTTTTGGGCATGCCTTGCGGGCGTATACTGGCCTAAGTTGATTCTCTAGCAGAGCACGAGCAGCTAAAGTTCTTAGAACCCAAGCATCTGATGCTCATGCTGAAGAAAGAAGAAAAGATCAAGCTGAAATAAAGCTGCCCTTAGTTAACACCTCCCCCCACACACATCCCCTCACCTTCGTTTGTTTTTCTGTTTTTAAGTATGTTGGAAATCGATTCTCTTCAAGAGACAGGTTCGATGGTAGAATGATATAGCTTTCCGGCCACATTATGCCAACTCTATGTTGTTTGGGACCAATCCTTCGCTTCCAACAACTTTCTATTTTAAATTCTGGCAATGAAATTCTTAATCCACGCCTACGAAGTCGCGGGTATCAGCTAGTATCTATATATATAGAATATAAAGATGAATGTATGTATGTTTGTTGGTTGGTTTGTTTGTTCTTCACACAAATCCACAGTTTTCATCCGATCTCGAAGAAACTTTGCACACTTATCCCATGAAACAAAGAGGAAAATACTGTCTGTATTTGGTCGAAATATTATTTGTATAAATAATACACGTTGTCTTATAATTTCTAAAAATTACTGAAAGGAGATAGATAGACTCGTTGGGTCTGTAAGTCTCTTTACTACCAGTCCATATAGCGGTCAGGTAGGTCAGTGGTTAAAGCGCTTGCTTACTGATGTTTGGACTGTAGTCTCCGGTTCAGATCTCCGTAGAGGCAAAGATTTTTAAAAATTGTTTTTTTATCGTAAGAGTCACGCATGGTCCGTCGGTTATTCGAATTGAATGTTAAACTGTTGATATCACAAATTTAGGGGTGCAATGCGAGGCAAATCGTAGGTAGTCTTGCAATGCTGTAGGTGTACACTTTTTTACGTTATATTGAACCCTCAGGGGTGTTTCGCAGTCAGTGTGTGTGTGATCTGCATAAATAATACTGTAAGTTCGAAAGTAAGTCTCTGTCTTTTTGTTACGTTTTGACAACTAAGTGCCTATACCGATCTTGACGGAATTTGGCAAGAAAATCTATAGGAATTTTTTTTTTTTTCAGTATGATTAACAGATTTAGTCGCGAAATTTTGAGAACTTATCGAATAGTGACAGAGAGACGGATGTGTGTGGTAGTCTGTATTGTTACGTCGCTAGCTCAAGCTGTACTTATCGCGCATTATGTTAGTGTATAATTTGTTAATAAATTTCGATTAGAGAAAAAACGTATTATTTAGTACAGATGTCGATTTTCTCTGTCCTATTACTTTGTGTCTGCTTATATGTTTGCTGACACCAGTTTATTTTGCCTTATTTTTTGGCATGCCTTGCAGGCGTAAACTGGCCTAATTTGTAGCTCTAGCAGAGCACGAGCAAATAAAGTTATTAGAACCCAAGAATCGGATTCTCATGCTGAATAAAGAAGAAAAGTCCAAGCTTAAATAAAGATGCCCTTAGTTAACAACCCCCCCCCCCACCCCCACATCCACTCACCATCGTTTGTTTTTCTGTTTTTAAATATGTTGGAAATTGATTCTCTTCAAGAGACAGGTTCGACTGTAGAATGATATAGTGATGGCTTTCCTGTCACACTATGCCGACGCGGTGTTGTTTGGGACCAATCCTTCGTTACCAATAACTTTCTATATTCAATTCTGGCAAAGAAATTCTTAATTCACGCGTACGAAGTTGGGGGTATTAGCTGGTACACTATATACGTAATGAATATTCACGGGAATGTACTAGACATGAAACGGAAGTTATATGAAATGTTGTCACATATCTCCATTTGTTTCTAATTACTTCTATTTAATAAAAATGTCAAGTGAAATAATATTTATTTTAATAATCAAGTCAATCAGTCAGTAACTGACTTTTAAGTAAATAATAATATTAGTTTTCTAATTGCCGTAACTAATATTCACCGAGCGTGGTGGGTGAGGGTTTAACGCTGTGACCTTGTATTCGGGAGGACGCCGGTTCGATGCGTTTGATGTTTCAACAGAGATCACAATCCCAGCTATCGCCTACTGAGCTCGATCGACGCAAACAATTGTTGTGTATGAAAGCAAGAATGCTACAGTAAAATATCTTACGTCCAAAACCGCGATGCTTCCTTCAAAAAGGCCATGACCGAATTCCTTCCAGTTCCTTGTCACCAGTCCCATCCCGCCTCTAATGACCTCGACGTCGACGAAACGTAAAGTCATAATAAAAAAAAGTAACTAATATTCGAAAGTTAAAAATGGCACGTTAAATTCTAAGAACAAAAGCTTAGCAGCCTTCTCTTGTTTTAGATTGCTTCTTCTTTCATCATAAATTAAGGCTGCTTCACTGAACAATTTTTCGCTGGCAACACTGATCGACGGATCTGACAAGAGCATACATCTTAATGAAAACCATATAGAATATTTGTGAGCATTCATTTCTCATCAGTCAGGAGGCTTTTCTTTTTTTGAAGTCTTATTCGCTTCAACATCAATTAACATCTTACTATATCCCACAAGTCTCTGCTTAGATCATCAGAAGACGGAAGACATCTTCAAGAGTGAAGACAGCGCAAGAGGAATAGAAGACTTAGTAAATGTCCCGAACGTCAGTAAACTTCCACCCTAAAGTCTGCGTCGACCAGAAGCCCACAAATTCACCCCCATCCACTCAGGCCACTTGACAACGTAAGGTTCGGCACAGGGGGTTCAGTCCGGCCTTTACATTTGACACCAGGGCCGACGCTAGGATTCTAGGGCCCCGGGTAAGCGATCTTAGGCTCCTCCCCCCACCTCCACCCCCCGAAAATAGTTTTACTTTACACTTTGTTTTTTTGGATAAACTCAGAAAATTTTAATGCAAAATTCTTGGTACAGATTTTAAACATTGTGTTTGATTTCTAATTATTTAGGCACCCAGGCCGGCGGGCCCCCCTTTGGTGGCCCGGGCCCCGGGTAATTTTGCCCCGCTTAACCCCCCCCCCCCTAACGCCAGCCCTGACTGACACTAATATCTTTTCCTTCTTCCTGCAACCGAAGACATGCATTTAGTTTTTCACATTCTTTAAATTCCGGATGCATAGATTTCAAATGACGTTTTAAAGCAATGGTAGTATGGTAGAATATCTTTTTCCATAATGTGCACTTTATCAAAGATTGTAGTTTGGATTAGGTTTCATTTTGCGATACCCTAATGGTTATACAACAAAATACGCACTTAGTGGATAAACTGTCACGGCACTATTTCTCTTCATGCCAGTGGTACAATCGATATTAATGGTTCATTTAAAACAGATGGTCGATAACCGTACAAAGTTGTCGAAATTATTTAGAACCTTGAAGGCCTTGGTGGACTAAGTCTTCCTGTTAGAGGAGCCAACAACGATGAAAATTCAAATTTTATGGCATTTTTAAAGGCCCGAGCTGAAGATGTAACTGAATTAAAATTATGGTCACAAATGGCTTCATCATGATTTTTAGAAGTAAATTATTGGCAGGCTACTACATTATTCTCTGGGATCGTTTCGGAATATTTCATTGCAAGTGATCATTTTATTGCATTGTTTTTAACATCGAACACCAAGGCAGAAACTTTAATAATTGCTCTGGACATTGACATTTTCGCCAAGCACATGTTGGTGCTCTAAAAACCTCAGAGGCCACTGTTACGATGGGACTTCTAATGTTGCCTGTAATACGATAATATCAGGATTTCAGTCACGAATGCGCAAAGAAGAACCTCGAGCTTCACTTATGCATTTTACTCTTAATTTTGTAATACGAGGGGGAACTAAGAGAGTTATAACAGCAAGAAATATAATTGGAACTGTTAAAGAATTTTTAAACTTTGTGCGGGACTCCCTGAAACGACTTGTACAGTTTAAGAAACGGCATTAGTTATTGTTTTACAGATTGCTAATGTGAATGCAAATCTCTTAAGACAGTAAGAGAAAACTAGCAGCAGTTAATGCAAGTTTTATACGATCATTCTGTAGCCAGAGAAGTAGCTCTGGATTTTATTCCTCCATGGAATCGTTTGAACGTATTTACCACTGATGATAGAAATTTTTAATCGCGTCAAAATTTTGAATGCACATCTACAGAAATCGAATTTATGTTTTAATTGGATCGTATAATGAAATAGAAGCAATTCGCCAACGTTTTTTACTGTGCTCGAGAAAAAATTTGGTGGAAAAGTGTGCAGCCAGGTACTAACTTTGAAATCGACGATCCACATCAGCGTAAAATTCTCATCGCCTCGACCAAGGTAGAAGCCGAAATCTCTTATTTGAAACACCTCAAGATATATTCCGTAAAACTTATATTTAAGCTTTATGATCAAGCACTCATATCGTTAAGGAAGTCGATTCTACAACGATTCCATCTACTTCAAATCGTTAGAACGATTCAGTTTGAGATAGCCCACAAATGATGAAAGAATTATAAATTTCTATAACTTGATTTTGACCAAGAAAAATAGCAGAGTGAGAGAGGCATGTTTTTAAAACTTTTGAAAATGCAAGATGAGGAAGCAAATAATTTGAGAGTGGTTTTAGATTTTTTACAAAAGTTCAAATGAACCAAAGAACTCATACCGGAGTTTGTGAGCTTCGTTCGATTACTCGTCACGATTCCTGAATTGTCCTGTTTGAATGAAAAATAAATTTTCGGCCTTAGGCAGACACTGTTGCAAGATAGACCCAATAACATCCCAATATTACATGTATATGGTAATCTCACTGACGAACTAGATTTGGAAAAATTGTAGAATTGACTCTTTTCAAAGCAAGCAAAGCGCAGTACATTTTTTGCATTAATACTGAAAAGTAAATAAAATTTTGCATATATTTAAAACATATAGAAAAAAATTTACATGATTTTTTTTTTAAAATTCATTTTGTAGTTTTTATCCCTATGAATTTCTCTTGTGAATATGTTTATATGGTTTTCACTATTATTTTAGGTAAGATAACCAAATAACATTTTCGAGGGACCCCTCCCCCCACCCCTCCAAATTGCCTGACTTCCCACCCGTGCCTGCGAGATGTAAGTTCATTTACATCTCTCTCCCTCACTCTTTGTGTCTCTGCCAAAGAATTCACTCTCGCCACGGTTTTGTAGTGAATTTAATTAAGAACCTTAATGTAAGTGTACAATTGCCTTATGTTACTATAACGATTATGAATTGCTGACATTTAAAATCAATAGTGGGAAAGCTCTATGGATTTGTTTAATTGCTTACATGTAGATCGTAAGTGCAGACAAATATGGCGCTGGACAATTTTAGGAGTCGTATACTTATTTAGAGACTGAACCTTTCTGTAAATGTGATTAAGCTGGACAGAATATAATTAGTGTGGTGCATCTATCGAAATTTTATTGTAATTGTAATTGTTCCGACCTTTCACGTTGTGATTAGCGAATGATTTTTATACAGACAGAATGCGGACAGTCTCCGGCGGAGAAGTCAGACAATACTAAATGAAATTAGCCGAGAAGTATTCAAGATGGGAGGCCGGAAGCTTACAACATGCACATTGGGCTACGTAGAAAGAAGATACACGGTATGTTGACCTAGCAGATACTATATTCATAGCAGAAATTGAATTGATAAATAATGAATAGTGGGTAGCAAGTATCATTGAAGATGAGGAAAACAAAGAAGAGATTCAAAAAGAAGAAAGTAACCAGGAGAAATCAGAGGAGGCGTCGAAACGTACTAAAGAAGGAGGTAATATTTCAATGAAGGAGGTCCTGGAAAGTAATGATATATTAATGCAGGACATACTCAGAGTCCTAATTAAAGGAAACCAGTAATTAAATGAAAGTTATACTTCTTTTAGAGAGTGGTTAATGGAAAGTTTCACTTCACTTCATTCAACATTAGATGAACATAATGTTTTCCTTAGAGCGGTCATGGATGAAGTGAATGTTTCTCTTAGACGTCAGCTAGAAGTAAGAACTGGTCTCATAAAAGAAGAGCAAGGAAAAAGAGAAATTATGGAGAACAATTGTGATTGCAAGCAAGAAGCTGATGAGGTAACTGTTAAGTAGAATCAATGGAGACGTGGAAGCATGTCAAGACATTAGTCGTTGTGAAGAAGATGAACAGATGCCGAGAAGCCACACGTATGAAAATTGTTACTACCTGAGCCAGAAATTCTGAGAAATTAACGGCTAACGCGGATCTTGCATTAAACACCTGCGGTGAAGAAACAGAAGGCTTCGTATGCGACTAGCCTGTCATAATATTGGAGTACGCAGAGTTTGGGAGAGAAGAATACATAGCAGGCAATTTTTTGCGCAAGAAAAGTAGAGGATTTGCTAGAAGAGTATGTTGTCACAGATTATGAAAGCAGAGAATATTGTATATGAAAAATCATGAGATCAAGAGTTACGAAGAGGGTATAAGTATCACCAAAAGAACTAGCTACAATAAGAAGAGAAGAGAGCGTCAATATATGCAGGAAGACATAAGATTATCAGCAAGAAGAGAACGAGGTGGAAGTACAAGAGAAGACAGCGAGTATTTGGAAAGAAAATAAGTCAGCTGGAAGAGGTGAAAGAATAAAAGAGGATTAAAATTATTTAATAAGGGGGGAAATGTGTTGAAATTTAAAGTTTTCCAGCAGGGGAGGAATGTTTTTGGGTTGTTAAAACGAGGGAAGACCCACTTTTTCACCATATGAATTACTCCAATCCTAACCCCACATTCACACAGGCACATGTTAACTGTTTTTCCTGTCTCGGGAATAATTTCATCTAGCCCACGGCGAAGGACCTTAGGCTTTAGGCTTCTGACGCTACGTGTCCTTTGTCGGCTGTTTCGCGCAGGCTCGCGAGTGCAGTGTTGTGTTGCGAGTAAACAGCTGACTGGGTGAATGAACGCGCGGGGTCGCACTCTTACAGAAATGGACCAAAATTCATACAGCTGTAATATTTATGTTTCAGATCCAATGCTATAATGTAAAAGATTGATTTTAAGAACAATTTTTTTCATGTCTTCATTATGTACTTAGCTTTAAAGAATTTAAATTATTATGTGATTTATAAATGATTTCCTAGCTGGACAGCTATTTGAAAACTTTTCTATATGTTCGATGTTTATGTGTGTTTGACTAGTGGTTAAGATTTTTTGTTTATATGTATGAAAGTATCCCGGAGGAGGCTTGCTTTCTTCTTCTTTAGGATGAAATCTGGACTTTGTCATTCCCGTCTTTCGCCAGGTGACAGTGGTGGGGGTAGAGCGTAACATGGAGATATAAGTATATCTGAGTATTGTTTACTGGAACATCGCATAGCGATGTAAAGTAATATCGCTGCACAGAGAGAGTGGGAAAAGACTGTGAGCCTAGAATGAACTTGCAGGGAGAATGTGTACGGAACGATGGTATCACAGACTGATGCCCAAGAGAGTTATTTTGAAGAGTTAATACATCCCTTGTCGTCGAATTTGCCGGTGTTCGGTTCGTATCAACTATAACCTTGAAAGTGTATGATGCTAAAGGACCATAGCCAGATTATGTGAACGCTGTGTACGACACAGGACGTAAGTGCAGCAAAACATGTTAGTCATGTGTGGACTAAACCCATTGTGATCTACTTATTATACACTTTTCTATAATTTACAAATTGCATCTTCAGAGAAGAATACACGTAATTAGATCGTCCAATGGCTACCGATAGTGAAAAAGCAAAAATGTGTTCACAATCAGTGTTAACCATTCGTGTTGAGCCATTCTATTTACTATGCGCTTAGATTAGTCCACAGCCTGGTGGCTGGACACAATGAAGCTATTAATAATATGAGTTTACAAGTTAAATGATAGAACCAGCTATCCATAAAAATTATGTTACCTAGCTCATGCCCGTGATACTACCCACGTACCATCATACGATTTGAATCTAATAATGTTACGTACTGCTTGCTAAAATTAATTGTAACCTTTCTGAAGATAACTCATTACAACAAACTGGTGAAAATGTTTTAAAACTTTATGAAGGAATTTATGATCTCCTCTGAAAAAGATCTGAGTTAAAGCCAGGAAGGAAAAATATGAGGCAGTTACACTCGTAGCCAGGATGCCAAGTGCATCGGGGCTATGAAAACGTGCGACAAATAAAAACTAAAAAAAACTGGGTAGGTACTATTGGTAGTGACCAAAACAAATAAAATTCCATCCGTAACTTTCTCCTTCGTTTTTTTCCTTTTAAATTCTTTTCATTCTTATTCTCCACTATCTTCTGAGATTATGAGTGAATCTTATTTTCAAATGACATTCTTAAGACGTGGATATGAAATAAAAGTTTCATTTACTTGAAATCAACGAGGATTAGGTGATGAAATTGTATTTAGTATTTAATCTACTGGTAGGTGCGACCAAGAAAATTCAAGTTACTGATGATAATTCTCTGGCTAACCTGACGTGGTTGTTGTTAATTTTTCTACTATTACTCAGTTTATTCCTAGTAGAAATCACTCAGTCATGCATCAGAAGGTGAAATCCTAGAACTATTTAATCAAAAATTAAATGTAAATGGAACATAAAGAACTAATTTACATGTTGCATTAAATTGGAGGGGTTCGAAATTACATTTTAAATAAACTTTAAAATGCTGAGCAGAATTAGGAGGAAATATGATTTACCGGAAAAAAAGGTGATTGCCAGTAGTGAACACAAAATCTTAGCACACCTAGAAAGGTATTAAGGTTTAGCTTGAGCTTACCAATAATACCACCCTAGTTAGTGAAAAATGTTCCTTAAAACAAACAACACGTTGGAAAGAATTATCATTCAACGACCAGAATATCCACAAAATGACAAGTGAACGAAATTGTCATCGAAACTGCATATGTAGTGTTCAGTTTTGTACACTGAATTTTGAATTTTCTTACAATCAGTTTTAAATCCTCCCCTTGTGTTTGTATTGAATTTTATTTGTGGTGCCATGGGGTGTCATACATTGAACCAACCTGAAACAGCCAAAAAATTTGATAAATGTTTATTAAAAATTGAAGCGTTTGTTGTTGTATATTAATGAAATATTCTCTGGCATCCAACCTCAAAATGTCACTTTCTTGGGAAGTTTCGAGGGACACAATCTCCACCCTCATTTTCTTGTGAATGAAGTCGCAATGGCGTGGTAATTTTTTGTTTCGGCGGTGCAACGGAAACGGTCGATAAATGAGGAACCTCGGCGGTGACGTCATCACGATTCTTCACTTTACCGACGCACTGCTGCTTTAACATATTGATCGGTAAAGTGAAGGATTCTATCCTTTCCGTGGCAATGTCAAAACAAACAATTACTATGCCACTATAATTTCAGTTGGTTGAAAATGAAGGCATAGATTGTGTCCCTCGAAACGCCCGACGAAAGTGACATTTTGAAGAAGTTGGAAGCCGACAATTTTTAATTAGACAAATATATGGGCTCTTAAGTCTTTGTACCTGGTGATTATTACGTACTTTTACATATAGTTTTCTTACCATTTACAGAGACGGATTAGTTTTGGTTGCTGCCCTACTGATTGTAGTGTAGCCTTCATAATAATAGTAGTACCATTGGCCGTCATACATTGAACCAATGAAATAGTAAACAAAAGTTGACAAAACTATGTTCGATGGAAGCGTTTCACGTTCTTGCATATTAATGAAATACTCTCGGACTCTTGAGACATGCTTGATTGGTTAATTTTTTTAGTGGAGGGAACAGTCGAAGGTAAGAACAGTAGAGGAAGACAGAGATTAGAATATATGAAGCAGATAATTGAGGACGTGGTTTGTAAGGGATATGTAGAGATGATGAGGTTGGCACAAGATAGGAAGGGATGGAGGATTGCATAAAACCAGTCGAAATACTGATGACAGCAAAAAAAAAAAAAAAAAAAAACTCTCTGGCTTCCTGCCGCCTAAAAATATCACGTACTTGGCACGTTTCGAGGGACACAATCTCCGTCCTTCATGATTCTGTACCTTGCCGACGCGTTGCTGCTTTAACATGTTGATCGGTAAGGTGCAGAATCGTGAATGAAGTAACCACCTAAGTTTGGCATTTGTCTTCGATATTTTCCTTGGCACCAGCTAAAAAAGCAGTTACTACGCCAGTGTATCTTCAGTTGGTTGAAAAAGAGGGCGGAGATTGTGTCCCTCGAAAGGTTCCAACAAAGTGATATTTTAAGTCAGATGGAAATCCAAGTCTTCGTATGGGGTGATTATTATGAATTATTACGTAGCAACTAAAAAGCAATAGTGTTTAGAATACTATTATTAATTGCGAAGAAGCTTATCCACGGTGGCAATTTTACTATACACTTCTTTTTGTTTTTTTTTTACTGTTACAGGAGAATTGTTGAGCAGACACTTGATGATTTCCTCTGTCCGTGACTCCCTTATACCTGAAATTAAGAGTAAATCTATTTTTAAGTTTTTATTTCTGTCCTGTTCCAGAATAGCCCAGATCCAGTATTCACTCTGGGCCCATATTTATAATTTATTACAAGATACACATATGTTTAAAATTCTCGTTTAAAAATACCAATTGAATTTTGTTCAGGATGCAAGGCTAAATTAATATTATGAAAGATTATCAACTGACATGAATGTTGGTTATTTATTCAATGTATTTAAAACAGACGCAATCGCTTCTATACACATAGTGGTGCGGGTGTTTAATAGGCAAAGAAAGCTACACACATATACATATAGATTCAAAATATGATATAACTAAATAAATACTTCTGTGCCTTTTGACACTGATTTCTTATATCTCAGTTTACACGCTTCTAAAACTTTGACACACTGAAACAGCCACTTCGGAGTAACTAACCTCCCTCAGGAGATGACTTCAGGAAGTAAACGTTTCATCCTTTAACTAATTGGTACTACGTAGAACGTATGATTTGACATTTCCTCTATTATGCCTCCTATTATTTCGCTTGATTCCTTATGCTTCTTGGAAGGTCATCGCTCGGATAATGGTCGCTACCAGTTGAGTCTGTCTCTAGGTGCCAACAACCTTAGTATAGTTGCTTGACAGAACAGGTTACAAGGTGCATTGAGAGAGTTTCATAATTCCCGGTCATGCAGTATGTCAAAATTGATCCTTTCTTGTAGTATTTTAGTACGGCTTTCTTTTATCTGGTATTGAAACACATTCCAATATATCATGTTCTGGAGTGCTTTCGTTTTCACAGTCAAAGCTGCCGTTGTCCACAATCACTCTTCTTTGGAGCTGTCGTTTAAGGTCTGTGACCCGTTCGATAGTGTACCAGCCAAGGTGATAGGAGAAGATACGAGATTTTTAGCCTTTCCCAAACATTTGGAAACATTTCATATGTTCTTCTTGCTTTCGCTATAATGTTACATCTCTGTTGCCATTCTTCTAATAATAATCTATTTACCTCTGCAGCTCCTGTTGATACCCCGATTTTTTGCACCTGTCCTGAGCCAGTGTAATGCTCTATGCTTACGAACTTCAAGTCCAGTCGCCACATCTCAGGTGCCTAGGTTAGGACATCAGTTGCTATAGATTTGTAAGCGCCACTGAGCTTAAGGAGAATTCGTCGCTGTGTTTTCCTCAAAAGATTGATTGGTTTTACTTTTACGAGGTATCTAGCCCAGACGCTGGCTGCAGACCCCACAACTGATCTTAGTATTGTAGTACGGTATGTGTGATTAACAAGCGGCGAAAGTTGGATATGTCTTTGCCCCATGCTAATTAATTTGTTCCTGACACAGATGGCTCTCCGCATACTTCTTCCACAGGGGCCATAAAGTTAAATCTTTCGTCTAATTTCACACTAAAACATCGACTCACCGGTCTTCTTATCATAACTCCATGGTCTGAATGCTCTTAATTTGCCTGTGTGTAACACATAACAAGTTTTGTGAGGTACTGATTTTAACTTCACTTGACTGCACGATCGACTGAGTTCGCGCAGTAACTTTGTGATTTTGGCCTCAATGCTAAATCTCGATTTTCCATCTACCAAGGGTGGATTTGATTTCTCTTTAATCATATCGGTCTAAAAATTATGTGAAATTAATTTTTTGAATGAATTAATCAAACTGATGCGGTTAAATGACGGAGTCACCGCTGGTGTTCCTACATATGTCCGGCGGGGATGGGAAGGACCTAATTGACAACTGTAAAAAGAATTTTTTTACGATAAAGCAATGTATGAAGGACGATGTATCGGGAATAATATATTTATACTTGAGTAAATATTCCATTTAATTACTAGGACTGTTGAAGAATCATTTTTCTATTTCGCAGAATAGTACGTAACACTCCATCTAGGTTACAGAACTCACTGAAGTAATGAAGTACCATATAACATATACACTACAGTAGGAAAACCTTTTAAGTGAAACAAGATCACGTGAAAGAGTTAAAAGAAGAGAGAAATTAAAAGTGTTTTGATTAGGAATTTTCGACGAAGAGACCATTAGAAACTGAAGAGCAGGTTCGAATCCCCGTCCGGGCATCCAGATTTGGGTTTTCCATGGTTTCCCCAAATCACTCCAGGCGAATTCCGGGATGCTTCCTTCAAAAAGGCCATGGCCGAATTCCTTCCCGTTTGAAGTGAACTACACTTAATGGTTCCTTGAGGTTTATTACTATGTACACAAAACACTGATAAACAATAACAAATGTGGTACAGTTAGCGGATGACCGTCGAGAAATTTAGCCTGGTCCTGATCCGGGGTAGAGAGAGACGGCTTCTACTTCTCGCGAACTTCCGGTGGTCTTCTGTAGTTGAAGCTGGTTCCGCGGTCAGGCCGGAACTGGCGGTGGAGCGGCCGGCTACGCTTATATAGGCGGCCTGGCGCAGGAATTCCGTTGTGTGGTAGTACGGCGACCTCTGTAAGAAATAGTCCCACTTAGCTTCTAGATGATTCTATTTGTTTTCCTGGTTTGTTTTGATGTCTCTGCGCCTGTTTGGAGTCGTATATGTATCCCGGCGTGCAGGCGCGTTGTGTGTGAGGTCTGCCTGGCAGGGGCCTTTACTGGCAGACTGAACATACCATGTCTGCGACGTCTGCGAGGTCGTCTGCCGCGGCGCCCTGGAGAAGACTATGAAGGCTACCTCCAGGGGAGTACGGAGCTGTTCCCCTGGCGATGCGTGCCGACCTGCGTCGTGGTGCAGGTTGTGGTGGAGGTACTTGTGGAGCTAACGGCATCGGTTCGTCGGCGTCGATGGCCGGGGGCTGTACGGGGGGCGCTGAAGATGGTCCCCGCAGGTGGTCGAGAGGCTGCGGCTGAAGGGTGTCGGAGCGACCGACAGGTTGTGGCGTCGTTGGTGGTGCTGTAACTGTCCCTGAGCAACGGTTAGACGGCAGGAGTGGTGGAGGTGGCAGGGAAGGAGAGGAAGAAGTGGATGGCCGTGCCGTGGTGGAAGAGGACGGTGCCGTGGGGTAGCGGGGACGTAGTTGGTTTCGATGGCGTCGCACTATCCGGCCATCCAGGCTGACGTCGAACAGTTGGCGGCCCCGGGGCCGCTGGATGACCCCCGGAAGCCAACCGGCCCGGGAGCCAAACCCGCGGGCCCAGACTAGGGAGCCCGGGGTGAAACGGAATGGGCCCGAAGGTACCTGTACTTTGGGCGGGGGTAAGAGGAGATGGAGGAGAGTGCGAGGTTGGCGGCCATGCAGCAATTCCGCCGGGCTTTTGGCCCCCACTGGAGTGGTTCGATAGGAACTGAGGAAGAGTGTCAATGCCTCTTCGAGTTTGTGACTTGTGGTGTATTTGGTCATTTGGGTTTTGAATGTTCTGACTAGCCGTTCCGCCTCCCCGTTAGATTGGGGGTGGAAGGGCGGGGTGAGGAGGTGTTGGATATTGTTGGCGGTACAGAAGGATAGGAATTCCCGACTTCGAAATTGCGGTCCGTTATCTGTGACGATAGCGTATGGTAATCCTTCGATGGAAAAGATCTTCGTGAGGGCTGAAATGGTGACCTCTGTGGTGATTGTGGAGCAACGGACGACATATGGGAAGTGGGAAAAGGCATCCGTCACTAGGAGCCACTGGTGGCCTAGGAATGGGCCAGCGAAGTCGAGGTGAATGCGTTCCCAGGGTCCGGACGGTGCCGGCCAGGAAAGGAACTTTTGAGGGGGGCGGGGCAGTTGTTGGGCACAGATGGTACAGCGCCGCACCATCTTCGTGACATCCGTGGTAAGGCCGATCCAGAATACATGGCGTCTGGCAAGGGATTTGGTGCGGGCAATTCCCCAGTGTCCTTGGTGGAGAGTTTGGAGGATTGTCGGTTGTAGGGATCTCGGAACGACGACCCTCGGGGTGGAATTTGGTTCTGTGCGGAGGAGCACTCCCTCTACTACTGAGAGCTGGTGGCGGATGGAGTAGTAGAACTTGAGGTCTTGATGATGGCGTGGAGGGGAACGTGTTTGCCACCCGTGTTGGATGTGGTGTCGGATGACACGGAGGAGGGGGTCCTCCCCTGTGGCTGCCGCGACTTTTGAGGCCGTGACTGGAAATGTCTTCAGTGCTTCTTGTATGTCATCGTCGATCTGGAACACCAGAAGTTCCGACTTGTCGAAGGCAAGGTCTGGTCCCTGCGGTAGTCTGGATAAGGCGTCTGCATTGGCATGCCTGGAGGTGGTACGGAAATGCATGGTATATCTGAACTGGGACAGGAATAGTGCCCAACGCTGGATGCGGTGGGATGTTTTGGTAGGCAGACGTGTGGACGGATCAAATAGTGATAGGAGTGGCTTGTGGTCGGTAATGAGATGAAAAGAAATCCCATATAAAAGGGAATAGAATTTGGAGCAGGCAAAAACAATAGCTTGCGCCTCTTTCTCGATTTGAGAATATTTAAGCTGAGCAGCCGATAGGGCTTTGGAGATGTAAGCTACGGGGCGTTCCGTGCCATCTGGTAATTTATGAGACAGAACTGCCCCCACACCGTAATCGGATGCATCTGTGGCAAGTATCAAGGGGAGGTTTGGAGTGTATGGCATGAGGCATGCTGCGGACTTGAGCTGATGTTTAAGGGTGTGGAATGCGGTCTCGCAAGCTGGGGTCCAACGGAACGGGACATTCTTGCGACAGAGGTGGTACAGGGGTGCTGCCACTTGTGCTGCTGAGGGTATAAATTTTCTGTAGTATGAAATCTTGCCTAAAAAAGATTTCAACTGATGTAGATCCTGAGGCCGAGGTAAGTTGGAAATAGCGTCCACATAGGAAAATGCTGGGGAAATGCCTTCCTGAGCGATGATGTGACCCAGGTAGGAAATGGATTGTTGAAAAAATTGACACTTGGAAAGGTTGCATTTCAATCCTGCTGCCCGGAGGCGGAGGAAGAGTGGGCGGAGGTTGGTCATGTGTTCGGCAGCGGAGGGTCCCGTGACGACTATGTCGTCGAGATAGTTGATGCATCCCGGAATATCCTGGAGAAGTTGTTCGAGATACCGTTGAAAAATCGCTGGAGCACTGGCCAAGCCGAACATGAGCCGGTTGAGTTGGAAGAGGCCAGAGGGAGTGTTGATGACTGTCTATTGTCGGGACTGGATATCCAAAGGGATTTGAAGGTATGCTTCTGCCAGGTCAATTTTTGTAAAGTAGGTACCTCCTGCTAGTTTACGGAAGAGGTCGTCCGGTCTCGGAAGTGGATAGTCGTCTACCAGCAGATGCGGGTTGACGGTGGTCTTAAAGTCACCACAGAGACGTAAGCGGCGTCCTGGCTTCTGAACTATGACCAACGGCGTGGCCCAGGGGCTGAACCGCACCGGCTGGAGGATCCCTTCATCTTGGAGACGTTGAAGTTCTTCCTGAAGTGGTTGTTGAAGCGCTACGGGTACCTGGCGTGCCCGGAAGTATCGAGGCCGTACGTCCGGCCGGAGTTGGAGTGATGCTTCGAAGTCCTTTGCACAGCCGACGCCTGGTGAGAACAGGTCCTGAAACTCGGTGCAAAGGGCGTCCACTTCAGGAAAAGGAACATGCTGAGATACGAGGTGTATGTTATCCTCAATTGAAAATCCGAATAAGCGGAAAGCGTCCAGTCCAAATAAGTCTGCTGTGAGAGAACTGTTAACTACTAAAAAGGGGACTGAACGATGTACAGACTTATACATGACGTTTGCTGTGAATTGTCCCAGAAGTGCTATTTCCAGTCGCTTCCTGATCGCCGTAGAGGCAACATCGGCGCTTAG